>JACBWW010000005.1:6941029-6971294 GCA_020086605.1 Lanius collurio
CCCCACGCCCCCCCATAATCCCGGCATCCCCTGCTAGGGAGCATCGGCTGTGGGGAGGAGGGAGGTGATGCTGCCAGCCCCCTGCCCGCAGCGGAGGGCTCGCCAGGGATGGAGGCACCCTCCCTCCGGCCGGGGCACTGCAGCGAAGGCCCATCTGCTGCCCGGCCTCGGCTTGCGAGGAGGGCACGGGCTGGGGATGCGTGCCAAGCCTGCAGCAAGCGAGAAGGAGTAACAGGAGTGCGTGCGTGGGAGGGAAAACATCCATACAAATATATGTGTATCACCAAACGTCCCCTGTGCACTGCTCTGTCTCCATGTCAGATGGCTGCAGTTCCCCCTCTCGGGGCTGGCCGCAGAGGGACGCGGGCACCCAAGTTCTCCCCGCTCGTGCAGGGCTCTGGGGTTGTTTGTGGGCTGGAATAGCTTTGTGTCCTGCCGGAGTGACACGGGCTGGTGTAGCTCAGTCCTTGCGAGAGTTTTGCTCCCCGGGCGAGCATGACAAGGTTGATGGGGAGCACGGCATCTGCTGCAGCTCTGGACTTCCTCAGACAGCTCAGTAAGGGAGGGAGCGCAGCGCGGGATGGAGAGCGGCTTCTCAGTGCTCGTGGTTTTGCTTCGGGGATTTCCACATGCTGCGTTTCCTCGAGCCGCGCCTGGGTCGTGGGGTAACCCTGTCTGTTTCCCCAGAAATGAAGCTACGGTCTTGCACTTCTCCTTCGCACCCTAGGGCAGAGCTTGAGTCAGGAGTGTGCCTCCCCTGTCTCCAGCACGTAGTGTGGGTACTGAGCACCTCTCCTCCCATAGAACGACCCTCTTTTCAAATCTCTCTTCTTGAGTGGGAAGTTCAAGCTTGTGAAAAGACTCGGTGGCACCCCTGCTAACAAATATGACCTGAGTCACCAGGAACCCCCCAAGCCTGTGCAAACTGAATTTCAAATTCCTGCCTACTCTTGCCCCTGTATCCCTCACCTTAGTAGGGTGTGAGTCAGCAGGAACTTTTCAGGTTCCATCCCCAAAGGGTGTCTCGGTCCCACTTGCAGCAGTGGTGTTTGTGTCCAGCTGGCACCAGTGATTTAGGAAGCACTTGCGAGTTCCTGTTGCTGCAGCCTGGTTGCTGCCAACTTCTCAGAGGAGAGAAGAAATCAAGCAGGATCTACTGTTCATTGCTTGACCCTCAGGCAATGGAGAGACATCTCTGAGGGGAGGGAGGGCTATGGGTATCCCTACATTCCAGCAAAGCCCCCCTAAGCACAGCTGTAGCACCTGTGCTTGTTTCAGCCCCAGTAGCAGTGCTGGGAACACGTCCTCCAAGCTAGAGTGGGAGAAGAACAGTTCTTTGAGCTATTCCTGGGGAGGGAGTCTCCAGCCCCCCTGCAGCACTATAACACAAACATTGAATGAAAGTCATTGCAAACTGCAGAAGAGGAGTGAAGCTGTGGCTTTTCTATTGCGTGTCATAAAAGTCCTTCTAAGATTTATAGCTCCTCTACACCCTCAGGTGATTTTGCAGTAGTGGTAAGAAATTGACTGCAAGGTATAGCATTCCTCCCTGCGAGGACTCAGTTATACCTGCATAGCTTGTTTATTAATGCCCTGGATATAGCAATTATAGCCTTAGGAGAGGGGATGGATTGGGACTAGCTGCAGGTGTGTTTTCTTGCCCAGTTCCTAATTTGATGGCCCAGCTACTTCCCTTTTGGCTAGTATACCTTTGGTCCTAGGTGCTGCTGAGCCTCACCTCCATTGGAGATGCCCAGAGTGGGGAGGGCTGTTTCCAAAGCGAGTTTCGGGGCTGAGCTGCCTGCCTGCTTCCCTCCCTCCCTGAAAATGCTGGTAAGATTGGAAAAAGAGTTGCCTGTGTGGCACACAAGGGTTGTCTCAGCAAGAAGGTCAAGAAGAGCGGGTAGAAAATAGTGAGCATACTTGCAGGAATGTTAGCTTCAGTGGATGCTCACAACTATGAACTTACCTGGAGTACTTGTTCCCACTGTGAGAGAAGGATAGCTGGTCTGGAGGCCTGCTGGGGCTGCATGGTAAGCACAGAGCCCAGTGAACCTCAGTCAGGCACATAGCAGGCACAGACACACTCGGAGTGTTTGCCTGAGGAGCGTACCTCTGAGATTTTGTGTACTTGTAGGCTTCCCATATGCCTTATGTTTACCTTTCCCCTCCTTCTCCCACACGCAACTGGCTAAGTGTGGTGTGACACTGGGACCTGCCTGCTTGCTGCGTGTCTTGAGGGGTACTTGTGTGACAAATGGGTGGCTGTTTGCTGGGTGCATGTAGCAAGGTGCATGGGTCATGCTGGATGCACTTACCATGGAACACAGGCACTTCTGTAGAGTTTATGCCTGCAATAAACGTGGAGCATGTAAGCAGTCATGGGTACAGCAGTTGTTCAGGGCAGTGCACATAGATGTTGCTGTGCATCTTCAGTATGTGAAGGGTACCTTAGGACAGACAAGTTTCTTGCTGTCCCTCCCTTGCTTTGACCTGTCAGCAAGCAGAGATAAACTCTTGTCTTGTGGCAGGGTTTCTAGCTGAGTTTTCAGCTTACTGTGTCTGAGCTTCCACCTCTCTTGAGAACAGCCTCTTTAAGGTGCACCTGCTATCACAAATTGCCACCCCTACACCTCCCAGCCTCTGCATTGGATCATAAATGTCGAGAAAGGAAGTGGGAGAGTTTGGTGATGGATAGATGGGGCGAGCTGGGCCAGCATTCATTCCTAAAAGCCAGTTAGGTTTTAGGTGGGGTTAGTTGCTCTAAAATGAGCCCTTTGTACATTGTTGGAATCTGTGACCCAATCAGTGGGATGTAGCTGGAGGAGGTGGTGCTAACGAAGACTGGTACAGCTGTCAGTAACTCTGGCAGAGAGCAAGGCGGAGGGCGTACTGACTGGCACAAGGGATGTCTTCATGACTGTAGGTCAGTGGAAGGTGCCTCAAAGGGCTGGTTCATGTTATCAGCCCTGACTACAGAAGCAGAAAAGTGTGGGTAGTTGTGCCCCCGTGTTTTCTGCCACTGTCACCCATAAGTTCGGCACAAAAGGTCAGGCTGCACTTCACTAGCACAAAATGCCATCTGGACACTGCAGTGAAACATTACAGTGGGGATCTGAAATTTGGAGAAGGGAGGCACATGGGGCAGTGCAATCTAAGGGGACATGGTAGGTGTCTTAGGGAATCCTGGATGTTCTTGGAAAGGTGGTGAGGTATCTGCAATGCAAATGTGGACTGTGCTGTTGGGTCAGTGATGCAGGCTGGCCTTGAGGAGCCATGACACAGCTGCATGAAGGGGCCAAGGCTGGCATTGTGGGCACCTCTGGGTCGGGTTTGGGGCACTTTGATAACATTAGGCGAGCGTCTTGCAAGGACTGGGCTGTGCCACAGCAGCAGTGCTGGGTGGGGTGCCAGGACCAGCTGCTTATCCCAGGGGCCAGGGCAGAGTTGCTGTCACAGAGCTGGTGAGTTCCCCCTTCTCCAGGGTAAGGTGAAGAGAAATGCTGTATGCTGGGGCAGTGGTGTAGGATTTACAGAAGCACTCTGTGCCTGCATCCCTGTAGAATAAACTCTGGCTGCATATCTCAGGAAAGCAGAAACATGATTTCTTTACTTTCTTTTTCTGACTTCTTTGTGTACCTTGATATGCAGACCCTTTACTTCCCAAAGTTCTTCCTGAAGTACAACAGGTACCGCCTGCTCTTCAGACCTCTGAACACCTGTATGAGGGTGGGTGTAGTTTTTGTGCTCAGAAACTTGCCTGGTAGGGCTGATATGTGCAAGGGAATGCAGCAGGCAGGCTGAGGGAAGAAGCAGCATGAAGGGAGCTGGCTGCCTTACAAAAAAAACGAGGGCTTGTTCTAGAATTGTGATTTTGGAAGTGATTATTCCCTGCTTTAGGACAGCAAAAGTTATGTGAGCTGCTCGCTACTGGGGCCTTGGCCTTTTGTACCGAGATAACCCCCCTAGCTGAATAGGCAGCTTGATGACCTCTGCTAAGGTTCCTTGTTTCCCCACCTAGGGGAGTGCCCATGTCTGTGTCTAAATAGGCTTTTTCCAAAACATCAGCCATGGCTGTGGGGTATGACTGCACTGAGCTTTGCCAGCAGTCTTTTTCAGCTTGTAATGCACAAATTGCAAGCAGGAAGAAAGGTGAGGAGAGGTGGATGCAGCTGACCGGAAGGGAGAAAATTAGAGAGGGCTTCTCCTCTTTCTGAGGATCATCTGTGTCTTACATTTTGACAGAATTTCTCTCCAAGGACCTTGCAGCAACCTATTAAGCTTCTTTTAATTAGGTAAGCCCTTACCCAGAGTAGAAAAGTCTCTCACATTTCCCACACAGGGAAACTGAGGCACGGAGCAAGGCTGTGCCATGCCAAGGGGAAAACACAGGGGCTTGTCAGGAGAGCAGCAACCAAAGTGCCACGCTTCCTGTACTTGCTTTGCTGCTGGCTCTCTTGGAAATCCAGAACAGCTGGGTGTGGGTGCTGAGCCGGGGGTTATCAATAACTTTCTAGTCACTGCTTGGGTTCTGCAGCTCTTTTCACCATAGATATCGCCTCCTTCTTGATCTGCTGCCTAATCTATAATCCCAGCTCCCCGCTGCCTTTCCCTCAGTGTTGTTTTCCCCTCGGTATGTAAATCCATACAGGCTGGGCTAGGGCTAGCAGGCAGAATCAAACTCTGAATCAAACATGCTCTCTTCAAGGCTTTGGGGTAATTTTTACCTTGAGATATTGCTGCGTGTCTCTTGCATGATGGCAAAGCTGCAGCAAGCAGATTTGGAGCACACCTGAAAGACTAATGCAAATCAGCCCCGCTGCATAGCGGCTTCGCAGCTGTGAGACCTGTGATCTAAGTGCAGCTCTCTGCTACGCCGGCTTTATCTGCCTTGGGATCCCCCATTCTGGCATGCAGATACTGGAACTGAACAGAAAGCCAGGGAGACAGCATGGAAAAGAGTAATGAAAGGGAGTCTCTCTCCTAGATGCTGAGCCCTTTAAGAAAGAAGGGGAAGGTAAGCTAGAGTCCTGAGATTTTAAGCGGGTTGTGCTGAGGCTGAAGAGAGGGCTACAGCAGTGCTTTCGGTTCCTCCTTCCTCTAACACATACCTCTAGCTGGGCAGCAGGGAAAATGAGGAGGATGGAGGCCTGTGCAGGCTAAGTGTGTTGGGCACGGGCAGATCTTGGAGGCTGCAGCAGCTAGGAAAGGTAGGGGTTTGGAAGAAGGATTTGTCTGTGTAGGGGCTGAGCGAGCATGGTGCTCACTGTGTGTGAGGAGGTTGTGTTTTCATGGCGCTTGTAGCGTGAGGGCTGGCTCTGGGGCAGAGCAAAGGGCAGGGTAAATGAGGAGAGCGGTGCCCTGGAGTGACCAGCATGAGCTGCACTCTGTTGCTTAATGACCCCATTTCCAAGGGAAACTTTGGAAGCTCTGATATTCAGGGAAGCCGGATCTCCTGAAGGCAGAAGACTGGGGCAGCAGAGCAGACTCTGTTTCTCTCTGCTTTTAGCTCAGCCTTCCCTGTACATTAATTGTCCTAGCAAAACTGTTCCTTCTTGACTCCTCCAGAGGTTTTTTTGTTCCCTTTTCTCCTTCCCACCTGCCCCAGCAATCCTTTCTTCCCTGCCTCTCTGTGCCAGTGCTGTCCAGCTGCAGCTTTTGCCAGCTAATCCGATCCATGAAGGCAAGACTGACTGAGCAGCCTTGCTTGAAGGGGACATGATTTTCTACATTTGCTCCTGGGGCCATGTGAGGTCTCTGGAGAAGAGGTGGGTTAAGGGAGCTGCTGTTTCCCCATCAGCCCTGTGTTCCGAAATACCTCCTGTCGTGCTGTTGCTTGGTGCAGGCCTGGCTGTCAGCAAGTGGACGATGTGCTCTCAGATATGTGCTATTGGCACAAAGCCTCTGTGGCCTCAGAATCCCCATCTAGCAGCAACTTCTGGAGGAAGGGTTGACCACACCTGCGTTCAGCTTGGCCGGGGGGACGATGGGATTGCTTTTGCATAATTCAGTGCTCTCTTGAATTATTTATAGTGCAATTGTGCTCTGGAACAGAGTCTTCTCGCTTCCTGTGAGCACTGGTGGGGAGGGAAGGGGAGTTTGTTTGGCATCCAGAGTCTATCACTTAGTGATGAGGAAGTGCTGGGAGCTTCCTTTCTGCCTGTGTTTGTTTACAGCTGCACTGCCCTGAAAATGCAGCTCTGGTTTCTGCATCACTCAGGTGTGGGATACTGCTGAGCATCTCTGTGGCTTGGGACTGTGAGAGAGGTTCCTGAGTTAAGAGCCTTGTCTTTGTACTAAAGAGACTGTGTCAAGCTGGAGACAATGAATCTGGTGCTTGGATTTAGTCCCTGACTCAATATCAGTGCCGTGTTGTGGATTGGGGGCAGGGATCTTCTGGACTGTTCCCTAAAATATATAGATGCGTGAAAGCATTTTTTTTCTTTTCAAAGGCCCATCTTGTCTCACCAAAGTGTTCTTTAGATTTGTCATGACACGTCCATTGGACTTTGCATAAGATCATCAGGACCTGAGCACTGGATAGATCTGGTTGTTGAGTAGCAAACTGTGCAGCTGAACGTCCCATCACTTCTCAGTGATCAAACCCTGAAGAGTAACCAAGGGAGGGCAGAAGAAGACTGGGGCAGTTTGTTACAGACTCTTGCAGCAGTAGAACATCATGAAGATGAGCTGGGTAGCCCAGCTACATATGAGCTTAATGCCCTTTGTCACTATGCCTCACTGTGGCACGCTGCTGTACCACACAGGTGGGCCATCCTGCTTCTGCCCTGCTTGTCCTGTTGACTTCAACATGACCACAGCTCCCCTCCTGCACTACACATCCTTCTTGTTCAATACTGATTTTCATAATGTGCTTACACATTAGTTCTGTCTTTCTCCTTTCCTTCCTTTTTGACCTCTTTGTGGCAGCTGACTTCTTGGAAATAGAGTTGAATGTAAATGTTTGTGTTACTGAAGACCTGAAGGGGGAGGAAAATGGCTGAGGGTGGAGAAGGAAAGAAACTTGGCCTGTAATCAAGTGATTGTGGTAGTAAACTGCTCTGTCTGTTGTACAGTTGAGCAGAAATGCTCAGCTTCCCTGTTTTTATTTGCAGTATCCACTTGTGGCTTTTGTGTTTGGGCCAGAGTTGAACAGGCAATCACTGTATATTCCCTGGACAAGCTGTGCTGTCCCACCTTGCCCTGGCCTGGCTCTTGGGCTCTTCAGCCTGAAAAAATCCCATGCTTTCATCAAATGGTTTTGCCTCTTGTCAGGGGCATCAGGAACTGGTTAAACACAAAATTCCTCCTCATCCTGCTCAAGAAATAATGCAACCTAAAGGAAGAATGTCAAGACAAGTGGTCCCCAAATCTGTGTGATGTCTGAGATGGCATTTGATTTTGCTGATGAAGACAGACTTTCTCCCTCTTTCCCCACAGACTCGCTCCCAGTTGTTTCTGCTCAGATTAATCTGCAGATCAGGGTACTGCTTTGCTTAGTGAAAGGGAATGTTTGTGCAGTAGTAGTAAACATATTGTTGAGACCCAGGCCTGCTGCAATGCCTGTAAACAAGATCCAGTTGTCTGTGGGAGGCAGAAGAGAGATTTATGTGACCCTGAGTTAAGTGCATTAGGAGGCTTTTGATTTCATTCTGGGAAACTGCCCCTTTTCGTGGTACCATATGCCTGTTACCAGCATAGAGCCGTGACTGCAGAATTGATTCGTGGGGATTTAATCTGAGGGGCTGTGATGCTGCAGTCAGAAGGATAACATAAGCAGGGGGCTGTCTCTGCAAGCCAGAGCCCCTGAGCTCATGCCCTTTGTCCCCCCCAGAGGTGGGAGTCTGGGCTGACTTACTCCTGCCTTGGGGCAAGGCATTGAAGAGCTCTCTGCCTATCAGCACTTTCTTTCTGAAAATAATAACAAAGTGAAGTGGCAGCGGGGGATCCAGGCAACATTGTGTTGAGGTCTTGCCTAAGTCTTGAAAGAGGAAATGAAGAACAAAGGCAGAAGAGACAAATAAATAAGGGTCTGTTCGTGGTCCAAGAAAAATTCCCATGGGCTTGTGTAATGTTCTCGGTAAGACGTGACACTCCCTGGGCTGGAGTTAGTTTTTAAGAAATGAAAGGAAAGGGGGGAAAAAAGGCTAGAGAATGAGCAGCGGGGGGTTGGGGAAGGGGAGGAGAGAAGGAGGGAGAGACACCCTAGAGAAACCTCTCAGCATGGAGTCAGGTTTCTCCGGCTGTTCCTGGTGAAGAGGGGTTAATGCTCTTTGCATGGGATTGGCTGGTCACCAGACATTCAGAGTAGAGGGGGATCCGGGGGCTGCCAAGCAGGACCCCTGTGGCCTGAAAAGGAGGGGAGGAGGGGGAGGAAGAGGCTCTTCCAAACAGTAATAGATCGGCTACTGTGGGAAAGTGAGCACACTGCCAAACCCCAAGTAGCTGGTGATGGATGGGGGAGGGAAGTGGGTGGGGATGGAGGGCCAGCTCTTCTCCTGACCGCTAGGATCTTGCTGCTATTCCATGGCCTTGCTTTATTTATTGTCTTCCTGGGTTTAATTATGCCCCTCCTCAATCCATCTTGGAGAGCTTTTATCCTGGGCATGCACAAACAACTGCCACCCGCTTCAAAAATAGCTGGAGTTAACGTGGTTTCTCCTGCCTGCGTGGGTCTGTGCACTTCACCCATCACCATGGCATCAAGTGTTTCTTGCCTCCTTCCTCTTTTAAGTGCCTTGCTCCAGGCCCACAGGGCACCCACTTCACCCTCCTCTGAGCTGTTCAACCTGCATCTCCCTGTTGCTTGGGCTGTCATGCAGTCCCCAGGGATTCTCCTGCTTCCTTTGCACAGGGTTTGTGTGCCTCATCTGGTGTGTCTGCCATGTGCTCTTCACCCATGGACCTGCAGGCCTGAGGATAATCTGGACTGTTCATCTTGGAGCTGTTCTCAGAATTTGTGGCTTGTACTCCACTTGCTTGGCCTGCATGGAGTGCCTGCCAGGATCTGCACTGAAAGCAGTTACCTGCTGCTGCTGGTTCTTCCAGTTCCCTTCTTGAGTTGTGCACCTTCTCTGATGCTGCTGGGAAGAATTAGTGAGCTTATGGTGGTTGAAAGGGGGCCTTGTTGGAGATTTGGTTAGATGAATAGCGCCTACAGTTCTGTAATTTTGAGTGTCTGAGGATGTATCTACATCTGCATGTTCTGATCAGAAGTGAACTGGTGAAATAATTTAGAGAGTTTCTGCTGGTCAGCTGCTTATTCCCATGCCTAGGCATTTTCTTCAAGTTTATTTTTAACTCAGTTAGCTCTGCTGCTGATATGGCTGTAAAAGCAGACTTTCATGTGATTGTCAACTTGCATTCAAACAACTGAGGGATGGGTAAGCCGTGAGGGGGGAGAACCTCTGACACAACAGCCTATGTTGTGACATGTCTCACTCAAAGTCTCTGAAAGCATGATTTGGTTTTGTCCTGGGACAACGTGGTGTTGACCTGTCACTCTCTGCAAGGCATCAAGACTAGCAGGGAGATCTTGAATACTTCTTTGATTACCCCATGGTCTGTCTGAAGACACAAGTTGCTTTTTTTTGTGTAGTGTTGTCCCTTTTCCCTTTCCTATTCCTCATGAGGGAGCATTCCTTCCCTGTAAGATACCAAAATCAGTAAGAAGAAGACCTAACCAGCTCCGTTGTGCAGTGACTGACTGCTGTGCTGTTGGAGCAGCAGCAGTCCCGTGTTTGTCTGGGAGAAGGGCCTCACATCCTGGGTGAGTGCAATGAGCAGTGCCTCAGCTCTGATGTCCAGAGAGGCCCAACCTTGGAGCCAAGTGGTGACGCAATCTCCAGGGCCATCACAGCCGACTTCGTGGAACCAGATGTTTTGAAGAGGCAATAAGCAGGGTTGAGGAAGAGCATCCTTCCAGGACATCAGGCAGAAGTGAAGGAGAGAGGTGCTTTCTCTCCTTTAGTGGAAAGAGCGCTTAGACTAGTGGCGCTGTGAAATTAAAGGTGCAGCTTCTGAGAGCCTATAAAGGATTAGAGTGTGCAGAAGCATCTCTGAAGCTGTGGAAATTCCTATGGTGAGACTGGATTGAGCTGGAGAGAGGAGATTAGCTACAAGGGAGCCCAGCATATCTGAAGGATACTGAGAAGAATATTTGATAGATTCCAGTGGAGTTGGAAATCCAGCTTAGTTTCCTTTAGCAGGCAGTACTGCACCCTTGTGATGTCCAAGTACTTCTTAGATAAAATTAAATTGGTGTCTTGTAGGCCATTACTGGATTTTACTAGTTTTCTAGTCTTCTCTGAGATCTTCTTTTAAACCGGGGGTTGGGGAATTATATAATTATGCTGCTATTAGTAATATAGTAGCTACAGTAAGAACAGTCTGTTTGAGTGGAGGGTTTTATAGTGGACTCTGAAGGTTTTCAGATGCTGGTCTGTTCTGCTGACTTCTGGAAGATGAGTCTTGAGACAAAATCCTGTCAACAAAGACCACTTTATCTCCAGGTGCCATGTGTTCTGTATAGAGGGTTAAGAGCTGCTTTGTCCGACGTTGTGCAGCTGTATCACTGCGACTGGAGGTGTGGCATCTGAAATAACTGAGGCTTAGTCCACTGAAGAGCAGGACAAGGCACTTGAGAGAACAGTGAAACAATGAAAGCCCATGGAAAGTGTGGAGTCTGGAGTTACTGTGCTTGCAGAGGTGAAGATGTGAGCAGCCACAGCACTGGAAAAGGTGGAGGCTTTGTGTTGCATCCATCTTAGTTTCTGTGTGCAGCAAATAGTAGCTGCTGGTGTGGGGCACTTGGGTCTTCTAGAAGAGTGCACAAAAGAGACACCTGGTATGTTTGAGTTTTGACTGTAGATGTTGTAGGTCTGTTGAGACTTAGCAAGGTCTTGCACACAATCTGGAGGCTTGTGGTTAACATGTATACCCTGTGCCTGTCTTCCTGGGAAGGAGAAGGTAATGCCTTTCTTTGTGCTGTGCTGTCACCCTTCCCTGGCCAACCTCACCTTAATTTTGTGTAGATTCAGCCTTTAGGTATCTTTTTTCCCTCAATCCATTTTTCTTTCTGACTCGATAAGACCTATTACTGGTGCGTGGATGGCAGCTCTGGGAGGCAAATGGAAGTTATAGTGGCGTGCTGTTGAGTGGTTACCTTACCACTCTTCTTACCTCCCTGCAGAAATGGAGGGAAGGTGCTTAGGACAGAGGACAGAGCCTCGCTCTCCCTCAACCTTGACCTTGCTTGGAGAGTGACTGTGCTGGATGGCTCGATCCAGCTGTTTGGGCTGGCAGCAAGTCAGTGGCACCTTGTGGTCAGATGCCTCAAGGCTGCCAAGGAAACGTGGAGTGTGAGGTGTTGCTGTTTTGCATTAGTGCTATGGGCAGCAGCTCTTGATGAAGGACACGGAAGAATGTTGTATTCTGTTCTTGGAACTTGAAGGGAAGCTGATACAGACCTGCTTACATTCAAAGCACCTTGTGCTGTGACTGCCAGAGCTTCTTGCTGATGTCCTTGTAGCTTGTAGTCCCTGAAAACACCATGGCATCCTTCATTTGAGAGAGATGCTGAGCCCTAGCTGCCTCCTGGTACATCCTGCTTCTCTCAGATTTTCCTGCAATGTAGGATAATCTTCTTTTCCTACCCTTAAGCAAAGTGCAGGCCTGCTGTCCCTGAGCTTGTTTTAATTGTTGACAAATACTAAGTTTTATGGTTTGTCCTCCTGTGGATGTTTGCAGGACAAAAATAACTTGAGATTTTTAGAGAGTGTAAAGGTACCGTGGCTTTGATGCCTGCTGTGGCTTCTGTGCTTGGGGATGGCAGGTAGACCTAGTACTCCAGAAATGTGGAGCCTGTTCCATTTGTCTCTAGCTGGAGAGAGAGAGTTGGGCACTCAGTGTGGAGTGGGGGATGGAAATCATACTGGGTTTTAATCTGCCATGTGAAAGCAATTCTAATTTGAATTGTTACTTTCTGTTGAAGTGTCTGAGTGATCTGCAAATATGTTTTTGCATGGGTGTTAAGGGATAACTTTAGGCGGAGGAGATGCGAATTTTGGTATTGGAGAAAACCAGAAGCTTCTTCTCTGACTTGTTCTCCACAGCTGCTTTTTCCCTGTAACCATGGGAGAGGTCTAAGGAGTCTTGAGTCCCATGCCCTAACAAGACAGGGTAGCTTGTATCCAGCAGCCTGTTGTGTGGCCTCTTGCCAGTGTTCTCCAGAACACTGAGGCTGGTGAACTGCCAGCTCTTATCGATGCATATCTTTCTCTCTGGCTTCTTGAAAAATAAGTATATTATTTCAGGATGGTATAAATCAACTGGTCACTAAAATGGTAACAGGTGCCTGGGGATAACTCATGTGCATGAGAAGGCTTTCCTTCTTTTCTGAAAGCCCTTCCCCTGCATGGTAGAGACAGAACTTCAAGCAAGGAAATATCAAAGGGATCTCTTACAAAAAGAAGCTTCCAGCTTGTCTTTACAGGAGTGAGTGTTGCTGAAGGGGTTCATAACTGTGCATTCCCTAAAGAGCTTTGTTTTAATGGAGCTGACTGTCCATACTCCTTCAGGCTTTTTCTTCTACTTGAACATTAAAGCTTTTCTTGCTGCTGTTTTTAACCTGACAGCAACTTGATCATTCTCCTGGAGATCAAATTGACTTTTTCTTGCCTTCCTCAGTCAAAATTGTCAGAAGGGAAATACCTCTTGTTGCTGTTTTCCATGTTCCTGGTCACTGATGGCTGTTTTGTGTTGGAGCAACTGGGCTCTTCTGTGACAAACTTAGATGTCTCCCTCATACAAGGTACCTCCTTTCCCATTTCCACTACATGTCAATATTTTGGATGGGGAGGTGAGTAATCCTCCCTTGATGGCCTTTGCCTCCAACTAGTTGCCACCAGACATGACACGTCTTTCACTGCAGGGCTGATCAGAGGATATGGGGACGGATACATGACTGATGGTCTTGGCTCACCCAAGGGTGCGTGAGCGTTCTCCACTCCCTGGCAGAAGAATCCCTGGCATGTGAGAATGAAGGTGGTTCCCAGGGAAGAGATTCTGAAAAGGACACACCTAGCTTCTTTGCTTCCCCTCTTCCAGGAGGGGTTAGGCAATAGGTTCATGTTCCCAGTCCCTACCAAAACCATCTGAACAGTGAAAATTGCCTCCTGGGCCGTGTCAGCAGCGGAACAGCAGAGGGTACTGCAGGGCCAGCTTGCCAGGGAGGGCTGTGCACACCAGCCCTGCGCAGGAATGGAGGCAGCGCAGCCCTGCCCGGAGCTCGTTGTGCCCGTGGGTGAAGAGCTGCAGAGCCACATGCTGAGCCTGACTGATATTGATGTATGCAAATGTCAAGTGAGGAAAATATGCAATGCTTCTTAAAACCATGTGTCCCGCTATGTTGACATGGCGCACAACATCTCAGAAAGTGGAGCAGTTTGTTGAATGTCAAGAGTTATGGCTTTTTGTCTGGGAATTTACTGTGGCATGCAGGGCATCGTGGCCATCTGAGAAAAAGATGATGTGCCTTTGTGCGATTCCTTCAGCACTTGCCTTCAGCCCTGGGCTGGCCCAGAGGAAGCTGGCTGCCCTGGATTTGTGTGTCCTGTAGGAGCCAGAATGAAACCAGCATTTCCTGGCAGCTGGTGGGATTGCCATGTTGGAGCAGGTCAGCTGTTCATTTTGCCCAGGTTTCAGTGCCTTAGAGAGCAGCCTGGTGTCTGGAAGTAGTGCCTTGGAGAGGTCACTGGACACCCAACTGGAGAAAGCTGTACCCATTTACCAGTGAGGGACACTTTCTCCTGACAGCCAGTCACTGCTAATTTAGTGGGGTTTTGGCTTCCTTGTGCTCTTCTCTTCCCCACACTTCAAGACAGAGTAAAAACTAGTGATATGCAAGGAAAAGGCGCTGACTATTCCTCTACCTTACAAGTGATCTTGTTGCTTCTGCAAGACATTAAAAGAGCCTTAAGGAAAAAAAAAATATCATGGATACAACGAGATGCTCATGACATTTTCTGCAGCCTCTTGTTTTGCCCCCATGAAGAAAGCTTGACAGCAAGCTCCCAGATGATCCTTTATGACTTTTAATAGAAGAATATCCAACCTCATTGTAGCTGGGCCACCACAAAGGTGACCTCCCACTAGCTGGGCCATGACCAGGCATGTGAGGTTGGGCTGTAGAGCTGTGGTGGGTGGGTGCTGGAGGTGAGGGTCTGCCCTGGTGTAGCCCCCTGAGGAGAGCCACCATTTACTCCCTTTCTACCTGCCTGACACTATGGTCTCCCAGTGGCACCCAGAGCCAGCACCCTGCCTTGCTGCTGACTTGTTGTGGTAAAGTATATGAAAACCCCTACTAAACATTAACCAATATAATAAAAGATCTCTCTCCTTTTTCCTTGTTTATTTTTCTTTCAATTTTTTCCCCTCCCATGGCCATGCTGTAACTTTCCCACCAGCTTCTGGCTTACAGTCCTTCAGTCAGAACTTAATCTGGGACTCCTTGGCCTGCTACCCAAGTGCTGGGGACAATGTCAGTGGATGATGACTTCCACTAAAAAAAGTGACTGCCAAGTGTGCAGAAATGCTGTTGCTGAGCTGTAAGGTACAACTGTGGACAGCCCCTCTCCCAAAGTCCATGTCAGAGCCATCTGGGGAGAGCCAGATTCCTTTGGATGGTTGCCGTCTACCTAAATGCTTGATGGCTTTTCACTTTAGTATTAAATTCTCCTCAAGTTAATGAGTAAACATGCTTTGCTGTACTTTACCGAATACCCTATGAAGTGGTGGGAGCAGGTTGGGATCTTCCCTCTGCCCCCACGCCTGCCCACATGCCAGCCTTGAGGAGCCGTTGGGACAGCCATGTGTGGGGCAGCTCCCCCATGAGCTCCAGAAGTAGGGACTGCCTCTGGGAAAGGTGTTGCTGGCACCACCGTGTGCCAGGTGCAAGCTTTATAAGTGATGGTGCCTCTCAGGAACTTTGGCCATGGAAGGGAGACTGCGCCAGAGACAGAGCCACCAAAGCGGAGCAGGTAGAGGGAGTGAAGTGACATGTGTCACATGTGTGGGGATCTCTGCCTCTTTGTTGCTGCAGGAAGGCTATCATGCTCTGGGACAGCCTCTGCCTTAAAAGGACTTTAGGATTACCTTTCCCCCATGCCTATTTTTTCCCCAGTTTGCCTTTCCCTAAACAGCAGATGGTGAACACCTTTTCTACTTTTCTTTGGTGGAGTATTGTGTGAGCTTAGTTTTTTGGGTTTGGTGTTTTTTTTTTTGGTTTTTTTTTTTTTTTTTATGGTCCTTTTTCTGAATTGTATTCTTCAATCACTCCTCTGCCTGACAGCAGCTCTGTGTTCCCTGTCTGGGTTGGAGAAGGGGAGGTGGTGGAGGGGAGGATGAAGATGATATTTCATGTTGTTTGGAGGGAAGGGCTCTGCACCGCTGGCTTCTTCCTGGCCTGACATGGATCCATCATGATGGCACAGTATTACCGGCAGAGACAGCTAGGCATTTATTTTTGTCAGCTTGATCCAGATGCAGAAAAACCTCAGCATCTGGTCCACAGAAAATGAAAAGCAAAAAGCAACATATGGAGATACAGTGGACTTGAGAATCACAGGTGGGAGAAGAATAACTGTGACAGGATCTTAATTTTATTATTGTTTTCCTGTCCCCCATGTGAACTTGGGTAGTATTTCCTAAGAACAAGGGTGGTTTTTTAGGGTGTGTGTTGAACAAACATGGCAAGGATCTGGAGAGTGTAGGCTGCCTCTGGCAGTCTGACTAATGATCTTGGTCCTTTAAAACTGCCTCTCTTGCACTGGTCATGTTTCAACCATGCTCCCCCAATTCTTTCACTCTTCTGGCTCTTGAATCTTCATTTTACCCCAACCCTCTGGCGATGCACCTCTGAGGAGGTTTACATTCATTTAATTCCCATCAGTGAATAGGGACAAATCTGCCAAACGTGTGGTGAGTTCACTAGATCACTAATTCCTGTTATTCTGGATTTCCTGTCTTTCTACCCTGTTGCCAGTGCCTTTCTTGTCTTTGTGGATTTATGAGACTGATCTAGCAGAGGTTCAGCTTGGTGTAACCCAGCTGAAGCAAAAGGCTCACTGAAGATGGTAGGGGGTGGGGGTGTAGTTCTTGGAGTCAAGTCTCTGAAGATGCATGCTGAATATGGACCAGCATTCCTGCCTTCCCTAGCTTGTTTTTCTAACAGTGGTAAACTTTTGCACCTCAGTACCTATTGAATGTGACTTTCCTTTTCATGGCTCTTCCACAGGATGAAGATGAGACGCCATAAACTCTTTCTGACTCTCTGCATGGCTGGTCTCTGCCTCATCTCCTTCTTGCACTTCCTCAAGGCCCTTTCCTATGTCACCTTCCCCAGGGAGCTGGCTTCGCTTAGTCCCAACCTCGTCTCCAGCTTCTTCTGGAACAATGCCCCTGTCACGCCTCAGGTCAGCCCTGAGCCAGGGGGTGCAGAGTTCCTCCGCACGCCCCTGTACTCCCACTCCCCCTTGCTCCAGCCCCTGCCTCCCAGCAGAGCCAGCGAAGAGCTGCACAAGGTTGAGTTCGTGCTGCCAGAAGACTCAACGGAATACTTTGTCCGTACCAAAGCTGGTGGCGTTTGCTTTAAGCCAGGCACCAAGGTGTTGGAGAAGCCACCCGTGGGAGGCCGTCAGGAGGAGCGAGCGGATGGTGCAGCCTCGGGGCGGCCGGCTCGGAAGCCGCTGAGCGCCAGCGGAACCAAGCGGCGCAAGTGGGTGGAGTGTGTGTGTCTGCCGGGCTGGCACGGCCCCAGCTGCGGGGTCCCCACTGTGGTCCAGTACTCCAACCTGCCCACCAAGGACCGCCTCGTGCCACGGGAGATCCCCCGGCGGGTCATCAACGCTATCAACGTCAACCACGAGTTCGACCTGCTGGATGTCCGTTTCCACGAGCTGGGAGACGTGGTGGATGCTTTCGTGGTGTGCGAGTCCAACTTCACAGCCTACGGAGAGCCGCGGCCCCTCAAGTTCCGCGAGATGCTCCTCAACGGCTCCTTCGACTACATCCGCCACAAGGTGCTCTATGTCTTCCTGGACCACTTCCCCCCTGGCGGCCGCCAGGACGGCTGGATTGCTGACGATTACCTGCGTACCTTCCTCACCCGGGATGGCATCTCCCGCCTCCGCAACCTGCGCCCGGACGACGTCTTCATCATTGACGATGCTGATGAGATCCCAGCCCGCGATGGCGTGCTCTTCCTCAAGCTCTACGATGGCTGGACAGAGCCCTTCGCCTTTCACATGCGCAAGTCGCTCTATGGCTTCTTCTGGAAGCAACCAGGCACCTTGGAGGTGGTCTCGGGCTGCACCATGGGGATGCTCCAGGCTGTCTATGCTAATGATGGGATACGTTTGCGACGCCGTGAGTACTACACCATGCCTGGATTTCGGCAGTATGAGAACAGCACAGGACACATCCTGGTGCAGTGGTCGCTGGGCAGCCCCCTCCACTTTGCTGGCTGGCACTGCTCCTGGTGTTTCACCCCAGAGGGGATCTACTTCAAACTGGTGTCAGCCCAGAATGGGGACTTCCCTCGCTGGGGTGACTACGAAGATAAACGAGACCTCAATTATATCCGGGAGCTGATCCGGACTGGTGGCTGGTTTGATGGTACTATGCAGGAGTATCCTCCTGCCGACCCCAAGGAGCAGATGTATGCTCCCAAGTACCTGCTCAAGAACTACCAGCGGTTCCGCTACTTGCTGGAGAACCCCTACCGAAAGGCGGAGGGTGCTGGGTGAGGCCACCGAGGTTCAGTCTTTGGTGGGAAATCAGAACTTCACAACAAAGGAAAAGAGTTGGGTGTTTTCGTCTGTTCCTTTTCTTTTTTTGTTTCCTTTGTTTATGGGCAGGGTGTGCCATTTTTCTGGGGTCTCTGCCCTCCCTCACTTCCTGTTCTTCTTCCCTTCATCCCAGGGTGATGCCTGGGAACCCAAATTCCTCAGTCATGTGAAGGGAGGCCTGGACAGGAGGAAAAGAGATGTTGGGGGACCTGTTCTGTAGTAGCATAAAGACTTTCTTGTATCTTCCGAACCTCTCCTGCTGGCTGGAGAGAATCTCTGCAGCCATCTGGCAGATTTTCCTCTGGAGGAGGCTGAGAGGGTCCCATGGGGAGAGAGGGCAGCTGTTCCCATCCACCCTCATCCTCTGTGGATTGGAGCAAGCATAGATGCAAGCCTGGGCTATTCAGTGAGCGTGTGAGTCAGCAGGCACAAATTCTTCTATGTGGTCGCTTGTGCAGATGTGTATCACTGGCAGTTTTTTGGATGAGTGAATGTGCAAAAGCATCTCAGTGTGCTGTTTGATTTTTTTTTTTTTTTTTTTTCTTTTTTATACCTCTATATTCAAAGGGTATTTTGGGGAAATCCTTTGCTTCCGAGGTATCCTTCCCAAGATGCAGCCCCCTACACAGGCATAATGCGTCTGTTCTGAGCTGGATCTTGCTCCAGTACCCTACCTGGTGCAGGTACCTATCCTGGAGCAGGCAGATAGGAAGCAGAGGAGAAAGATGGGTTTTGAGGGTTTTTTTCTGCTCGTTTCCCCCCACCCCTGCCCTCGCAATACTGCATGGACTTGTCCTGCAGAAGCCAAAGCATCTTTCCTGCAGTACATGCTTCTGTTGGAACTGGGATATGGGGCACGCAGTCAGATGGTGGGAGTGTACGTTTGCAAGTGCATGGTTGCCTGTGTGATGAGTGCTCACATGCATGGGTTTGGTGTGCACCTGTTTGTTACCAGTATTGGGTGGGGGGAAGAGGACACAGTGGGGCTTGGCTGTGTGTGCTTGCAGAAAATGGTGGGATGCAGAAGCTGTGATCTCAGTCTTGGCATGGATGACTTCTTGGGAAATTCATAGGAGAGGACCAGGGATAGCATTGGCTCTGCATAGCAGTGCTACACATGTGGGATAGCTGCATGCCTCTCTGGCTGTCTCTAGAGCCCCACAGGCTGTGCCTTGTAGCAGGGCTGCTGCTTACATGTGCTGGCTATTTCTTCTTACCCATGGGGTAATAGGAAGGGCAAAGTTCTGGTTGTTGTGGGGAAACAAAGCCTGTCAAGGCAGAGGATCCATCTGTCTGCCCTTAGGGTGTGAGTGAGCTCATGAAGAAATAGGCCATGGGCAGTTTCTCCCTGGGGCCAAGAGACTGGGGACCACCATGCAATCCAGAGAGTATGTGCAGCCCACATTTGCAGCCTGGGCTGAGTGAACAAGACCATGGAGAGAAGAGGCGATTAGAGGAGGGCACTAGTTGCAGCTGGTTGGGCTGGTGTCTGCTCAGTTTGCCAGGCAGGAGCAGTGAGGATCTGGCCTGCTGTTGCATTGGATTGATTCAGCTCACTGAGGAGGCAGATTCTTGTCTCCACCCTTACCACCACCCTTTCTTAGCAGATGGCTTGACAGGGTGCCCAGAGCCTGGGTCGTAGTGGGCAGAGGGTGAGAAACATAATGAACTTGCTCTCTTAGCCTTGCAGTGGAAAGACTGACTCATGTTCCAAGCAGAAATCATATGGAGGAGGAGAAAGAGGAAAGTGTTGGCACAAAGAAGTGTGGCCCTTCTGGCCAGCTGTTCTAAAGCAGGAAGGTTGTCATGGCCCTTAACTCCATCAGGGCTCCATGGTCCTGTGTTGTCCAGCACGTGTCACTCCTGCTTCATTCCTACCTATGTCTCTCTCTCTTTTTCCCTCCTAGTCCCCTCTCTAGAGAAGAGAAAATTGTCAATAAAAATAACTTCTTTGCCTAATAAGACTGAGATTGAAACAGAATTGAAGATGAATGTCCTCTGATCAAATTAAGATGCAGTTCACCATAGCTCCTTCCACATTTTGTGTGCCATAATGCCTGCTTGGAAGAACTGGAGGAACCTTTCTTTTTTTTTTTTTTTTTAATCACTGTTCCCAGTTCTGTTGTGTCTTCCCCGCAGGCAGAGAAGCCCCTTTGGGAACTGGGTGGACAGATAAACGTTGCTAGGCAGAATGCTCTTCTCCCAAAGGGAAGCTGTGGCTTTTATAAGTCCAGACTTCTTGACATAGCAGAATGCACTCCTATCACAGTCATGGGGTCCTGGTGCTGAGCAACTGTGTGGAGGTCTTGGGTGTAGAGAGATTATAGAGAAATGGGGAGAAAAGAGCCTGTATTAAGCAAGATGAAAGCCACAGCACTGAGGATGCAGCACAAGGGGAAGATGCTTTCCCCAGGGACAGCTGGAGGAGAGCAGGTGTGTTAGCTCATGCAATTCAGCAGCAGAAAAGTATGGAAGGAAGAAGCCATTTCTCTTTTCCGCTCTGGGGAGGGAGCCTGAGGTCTCCTCTTGGACCTTTTGGCTTTGCTTTGTCTCAGTGATGATAATACAAGGCCAGTGCTAGGCTTTGCTGGAGACAGAAGAGAAAGACAAGCCAGTCTTTGCATGGGTACTTTGGCAGCACCAGAACCCCACTTTGGCAGGAGCTAAAGTTCATGTGTGTGGGGGGCTGCACCTCATTATCTCCCACAGTGGGAGCAGCCTCTCCTTTGACACCAGCCCTTCCCCATGCCTGGCCATCCTTAGGGATTTTTAGTGCACAGCAGTGACGTTTTCAATTGAGGTATGGCCCTTGTCTCTTGGGAATTTGATAAGTCTATGGCTGCAGGATTTGCTTCTCCAGTTCCTGAAGTACAGCTTGTTGCCTTCTCTCCTCCATTATTTGCTCCACCATTCTCTTCTCCCTCTGATTTGCATCTCCCTTCTGTTCCCTTGGGCTAGAGAAGAAGGTGTTGCTGGAGTAGGAATGCTAGGGCTCTTCTACAGACCTCCTGCCCTGCCTGCCTCCTGGACTTACTCACTTCCTTATTCCTAGGAAATTTAAACCAGACTTCTGTTGTAGTGGGTGGAAGGGGCTTTACAGATGAAATGCATTCTTTACTGTTTCTATTTCTCAAGAACTGTTTAAACAGTTTTTTGATTTAAGGCCAAACCAGTCAATGTTTCTGTCTAATTTGTCTGGCTAACCCTGTGTTTATTACCCCTAGGGAGCTAGAGGGCTTGTCATTAAAAATCTTCCTTCTTGTCCCTGGAGGGAACAGACACTACTAAGCTGGCTTTCACACAGTGATTTTCCAAGGTGGTGGCTTACCCTCTGCTCAGCCTTGCCTGTGCTGCCTGCTGGGACCTCTGCAGCTGACCCAAGTGGGTCAGCCACCCCTTCAGGCAACTGCCACAAGAGGGAAGTCAAAGCTATGTTGGGTGTGTGAGGTGGTGAGAGAGGCAAAGCAGGAGGCAGGTTTGTTTTAGATCCTTGTTTCCCAGTGCTGGACTCTGAGGTAAGCACTGAGGCTCCTTCATCTTATCTGAACAGTGTTATGAGATTTGAGAAGGGAAAGACCAAGAACCTTGTCCTGGCAGTGGGCTGGAACCAGGATCAGACTACCAGAGCCTGGTTGTCTGTGGGTTGTGGCAGCCCACAGACAGTGGGCAGTGAATCCTGCTCTCTCTCAGACCAAACTGTCCAGTGGACGGAGGGAATGCAACACCAGACTTTTCTTGCAGCCCTCTTCAGCCTTGTGCTTTTTCATTCCCAAAATCAGGGCCAGGAAGTAGGTGAAGCAGTGTGTGGTACACCCAAGCCTTGCACTTCTGTCTGTGTCTTGTTGTCTTTCTTTGTGCTTCCCACCTAGAATGAGATTGTGTGCCCATGCATGGCTTTGGACTGGAAAGCGCCTTTTCCTCCTTTGCCCTAAGGGAAAGGGGGACATGGGCTTTGGTGGACCTGCAGCAGGTGAGCTTGGTAAAGCAGAGGGAGTAGGGCAGGTTAGACACTCTTGCCCATCTGGGGGGTAATGCTACACCCAAGTGACAGAAAGGACATGGTGACTTTGTGCCTGTGGTTGGTATGGAGGATGACATGCTCCAGCCTGCTCCTGCTGTTGCTTTCTCTGATCCCTGTGTCCTGCTGAGATGTTTGCTGTTGTGCTGCCCAGGCTAGCTGCTCTGTGTCTGTGTCACAGGTAAACAAGGAAACCGAGTTGGAATGTGGGAGAGTGTCAGAGCAGAATGAGTGTTCATTCCCCTCTGCCTGCCTTGCTGTTTCCTCGTGGGATGGTGTGTCTTTTCCCCTCCTCAGTATCCCCGGGGCTCTCTCCCTGTGTCCCAGCTCCTGCCGGCAATCTCTGTCGCTGCTATGCCTCTGCACTGTGAAGACACATGCCCAGGGTCACTCCTGGTTCCATTAGTGAACACTGGTGGTGAGGAGGGAAGGGAAGGCTCATCCTGGCTTCACTGACCTCTAACCTTGGTGAGAAAGGAGGGAAGTGAGTGGGGGAATGGATCCCTCCACCATTGTGTTCTCCCTAAACCCCTCCTTTCTGATTTCTGAGACATTGGACAAACTCACTCTTGTTACAGAAAGGGAAGGGGAGCTGGAGGGTAAGAGGGTGGCAGGAGGGGCTCAGATCCAACATCAAGAAAGAAGAACAGTTTCTAATGCAATACACTGACATTTTAAAGTTTTGGGGACTACAGGTAATGGATTAAGAAGAGATCTGAAGTACTCCGAGACTCATTTGAACCACTGTTTTTTCCTGCCTGTGCGGATGATGATGCAGTATCATCCTGGAGGTGGTCCAGCAGCACTTCTGAGCCTGGGGTCCACCTGGACCTACTGCTGGTGTTGCTCCTGGAGTGGCTCCAGGACACCCTGCTTTGGAGAAAGAATGCGTGGACTTGCCAAAAATTAAAAAGAGAAAATAAGAGCATCTGCAAAGCTCCTTTCAACTCTGTAATTTATAAACAGCAAGTAATAATGAACTTTTTGTAAGGATAAATCAAATGTACATTCTGAAATCATTTTCTCTGTAAATGGTTGGATTTCATTTCACCCTTAAAGGGATGCTTAAAAGGAGGAGATAATAAAAATTAAAAAAATTTACAAAGTATGAAAGGAAACCAAGACGTGTGTGGCAGCTTTTATTTCTGATCGCCTGGCGAAGGGGCTGCTGGAAAATGGAGTGAGGGAGCTTCCTATCTTGGTGTCAAAAAGGGAGATTGAAGGGGAGCCTAGCTGATTTAGGGACTGATTCCTGATTTTATAGGCCCATGACAGACCTAATCTGCATGTTAGGTGAACATGTAAAGGCACGTGTGTGGGGAACAATGGCTGCTGAGTGGCTCTCAGAAGAGCTGGTGGCTGTGGAAACCAGCATCATCTCACAAAATGGTCCCTTGACACCATCTTTGCTCCTTTGGCTACATCCTTTTTTCCAAGTAAAGCCCTGGAAACCCTGGAGCCCCAAATTAAACCTCCCCTCTTCAGCAATGCCTCTCTGGTAGCTGACTTTTGGCACGGTGCATGAGAGAACATGACCTCCTTGTTTTGGTTTATTTTTAAACCTGTCTACTGTAGTTTTGGCTGTTCCCATTACTTGGTTTCAAAACCTGGTCCTGCTCTGAATCCTCCAAACCATCTGGCCTCTGCAGTGCTTTTGGCAAGGGCCTTTTGCAAGCTCATGTGCCATATATGGCTATTTAATTTTTTACCTTTTAAGTGTCTTACGCTTTAGGTTCATTCCTGATTCCATTTAGAGATAGTGGCTGTAAGGATCGTAGGTTATTTTCCTCATAATTATTAGCGCCAGTGAATTCCCTCATCTTTCTTTCATCCATACCAGCCTAATGTTTTCAATTCTCCTCTTGTGGAAGGGTCTCATCAAACTAGAGGCTTGCATTGTGCATTGCTGAGTGCAATTCTGCTGCTTCAGTCTCTGGAACAAAGGCCGTGAAAGAAACCTGCCACTTAAAATTAACAATTAAAATTTTAGCATTCTTAGTGATCACTGTATTTTTGTGCCTGAACAGGGGCTGATCTAAAAATAGTTGATGGACCAGCATGCTTGAAATTTCAATTTTTCAAGAGGGGGAGTGTAAGTCTATAAGCATAGACCAGTGGCAATTTAGTGAGACAGAAATTTAAGAATTGAGAGTTGATGAGATCAAAGGTTCTCCCACATTGTTTTTCTTGCCTCTAACACAAAATTTTTACTGACACTTATGTTATTTTAAAAAGTAATGTAAATGGCATTTCTTTTGTTTCTTGTGAGATTTTAAAAGACCTTTTCCCCTGGAAAGTATGAGCTTCTGCTAAGTGCCTCTGTGAGAGAGAGGGGTTGACTCTTGGACAAAGGAGTCAGGTGTGGAGCCCTTCATTTGCAGGAGCAGCAGGGAGCATGTGGCCACACCACAAGCCCCATATACCAGCTCAGGGGGTCCCTCAGCACACCAAACGAGACCTTGGTATGTGCAACATCCATCCTAGGTGTGGATACACAGCCTTCAGCACCATATTGAACCAGGAGCCTGCAAGCCATCTGATGCCAAGGACTCCTGCATGCTTTGCAGAATTTCAGTAGCCCAGCAGGTGTTGGGTGATGTAGCATGGAGGAGCTCGGGTGTGACCTGCCTGGAAGTCAGTGGTTTCTCCCAAGCTCCTTTTTAATGGATGCCTGGTGCTCATCCTGGGCACTGTACAACACTGCTCTGTGGGGAGGCTGATAGGGACCCTCCATCTCTGGCTCATGGAGGGCCTGGCTCCAGCTGACTCCTGGTTGATGCCTATCAGGTTAGCTGATAAAGGCATGGGCATGCTGCTTCCAAACACCAGGGTGCTTGGAAACAAAGTGACTTCATTATAAACTTAAGACACCTTTAAGAAAGCTGGAAAGGGGATACCAGACCCTATTTTGCCAGCTGTTTGTTTTTGTTGCTGGGATACGTTCATTCCCTGTGTAAGGACACGTTTTCATATGCTGCTTAGCAGGGACAGTCAGTTTTTAATTATTAGTCCAATTTTATATTATGCTTCTAAATCTCACTGCTTTAGCAGCTCAGCTGGGGAAGCAGCAAGGTCTCAGCTGGCTGGCAGACAGCCCATGGAGCAGCCAGGGAGAGTCACCCCAGCCCTGGAGAGCGTCACCAGCAAATGGCTTCATGCTCACATGCCCACAGCTGCAGGCACTGGCTGCCCTGCTTTCCACAGCACCACCATAGAGAGGATTTGGCCACAGCCATGGCAGAAGGGAGGCATGTTCTTGCTTCCTGGCAGTGGCACATGGTCCTGTGGCTCCTGGGCACACTGTGTTAAGCCTTCACCTGGGAGCAAGCTTTGCAGGGCTTTGCTCAGTTGCTGCAAAACTGTCCTATCTGGAGAAGAGAGGCTGACATACAGAGTATCATCCATGGGTGCTTGGTTGAGGGGCCTGGCTTGGGGCCAGGCTGCTGCATGCTCTGCCCTTGTAGCTGCGGCAGGGACAAGCACATCAGCAAAAAGGTAAAGGATCAGCCCAGCCCACTTCAGCTAATGTTTGGGATGTTACTGTAAGCATCTCTGAGATCCCCAGACATGAACCTTTACTTGGAACTAAGGAGAATCTGGCAATCCCAACATTTTCAGCATTTCTGTGTATGCTTATTTTTTTAAGCAAAGTGAGAAAGGAAGATAGTCCCTACTGTCTTTTAAAATATATTATAGCTGTGTAAGAATACAAATCTTTCAAGGCCTTATCTCTCCCCACCTTGCCAAATGAAACACAATATAAAACTCCATTGTTTTGCTCTTATGTTTCCTGTGCCTTATGGCTTGAACCATGGATCCTCTTGGCTGAAGTCCATCGCAGTAACGATTTAATTTGGGAACACACTTCACCTTTCTAAAAATAAGGAAAACTGAGAAGAAGAGCAAATAAGCTGTGCTGAATAAAGATATAAAATGACTTCTCCAGGATCTCAAATTAAATAAAATATGTTATCCAAGGAATGTATAAAATCAAATAACATAAGCCTGCCTCTATGCAGCAAACTCTTTCCTGGCATTTTAGCCTTGTTCTACAGTCTGGACTTTTTCCAAAGAGAGAGCAACAAATCATCAGTTATATCATTCCCCCCCCCCCCCAACACTTACTAAGAACCAGGCGTACACACAAAAATAAAAGAATGTAGAAAACATCTGCCCACTTCTTTTTGCTTCGCAGTGTTTTTAAAGCATTTGTCTCAAACTGTTACCCAGAAGTGAATGTCAGACTACGGCAAAAGCAAAACCAGGCAAATGGGACAGAAATAAATCTATCTTGGGGCCCGTGACTTAATGGGGCAAGGTGTACAATAGGTGCCTTTGCTTAGCGAAAGAAGAGAAGCAGCAGGATACAGCAGCCATGCCCTTCTCAGGTGGTGTACATGGGACCAAACCACACCTGATGCTGGAGTTCACATAACCCTTACACAAACCAAAATCCCATGTTCACGCCGAGAGGGCCTCATCCCAGCACACAGCATGCGAAAGAGCATGAGAAAGCCTGAGGTCAGCATGTGCAGCTCAGCTCAGGCAGGTGGTACCACCAGCTGCAAGCCCTCTGCTCTCTGCAGACACTTCCCCTGCAGAAAACAGGCTGTTGTAGTGATGCAAGATTGCAAGGACAACAGCACTCACAAAAGCAGGGTCTCTGAATGGCCCTGTAAACCTCCTGCAGCATGCAGCTGGTGCAAAGTGAAAAATGGGGTGAGGGAGGCCAGGGGATGGAATATTACTAGTCAGGGAATAATGAGAAGAGTCTCCAGCAAACCTAGCCATGGGGAAATTTGGTCGAAGAAACAAAAGTCGTGCTGAGAGTGAAGGTGGGCACCTACCAATTGGTAAAAGCACTACAGAAACAATTTCAATGTGTTGGGTAATAAAACTGAGCCTCCTCAGTGTCCTCCTCACAGGGACAGCAGCTCTGTTTCACACAGGAGACCACTTCCTGCTGACAGTGTTTGCAGCTGCCTGCACTGCAGGGATGGAAAATTGGGGATCTGAAAAGCCCAACTTCAGCTGCAGTGAGGCTGGGACCTTTCCTTTCTTCCCCCTGTCAAAAACATACTCTGAGCATGGCTTCCCGTGCTGTCTCTATTAAAATGCGGGTCTCGGCTCTAAATCAGGAATAATACTTGAAAGGTGGCTGAGTATCAGTGGTCTCTCCTCCTTCACCACCTGCATTCCTTCCCACATGTACTCAACATCAAAGCTGCTGGGGCTTCAGGGAATGAAACCACCTGTGCCACCCTTGGCCCTCCACCCCTCCTGCCTTGGCACAGCTGGAAAGCAGAAATACAAATGCCATTAATCCTTGTCACTGCTCAAGAAAAATAAAGAAATAGGGCTGCCATTAAACAGAGAGCTGTTGAACAGGGCTGAGACTGCCAAAGGCCTCATGCAAGGTCCATTTACTAGAAGATAATAAGAATATTAAGCTCAAGCTCAGATAGCATTGGTGGGTCACTATCCATCTTCCCTCTTGCATTTTAGAGCTGCTTCGTGGCTCCTCTAAGAGACCAGCCTTCTGCTTCCAAGCACAGTTTGTTTCTTATCCCTGCAGAGCCCCTCCAAGATGCCATTTGCAGTTCTAAGGGTCACATTCACCTCCCTGCTGTCCTGGGAGGGTTTGCTGGCTGGTGACAGGCAGCACAGTGATGTTGCTCTGGCCAGGAATGGTCCTGCCCTGGCAACATGGGTGGTAGGAAGCCCTGGGCATGGCACTTGGCTGCAAGCCGGGCTCAGGGGCAACCATTTGCTGCTTTTGGTGGCCATCAAAGCCTGAGGCAGTGGCTGCTTGAGTGGGAAGACTGGCTGCAAGCATGAGAACACCGACAGAAGACTGGCGGCTCAGGAGACTCCTGAGGAGGCGGGGGACAGCAGGGGATGTCTTAGTCTTATTCCAGGTAACAGCATGGGTTATTGTGCCCTGTCACACTTGCTGCCTTTGATATTTCAAGCTCACTCGGTCATTTCAAATAACAAAGGTTGTTACTGTCCTGCAGGAGCACAGCAAAGGTGTGCTCCCTTCTCTCTGCCTGCACCTAGCCCTGTGAGGGAAAGAAAATTCCCTCTCTCACAGTGACACATGCTGGAGTCACAGGGGGAGCCCCATTCCCAGCGAGTCCATGGGCAAAGAAGCCACCAGGGAACAAGGTTCTGCAGGTATTGGGGCACTGGGGCTGGGATCCCCTCAGGGCAGCACAAGTCTCTGGGGGTGCTGAGTGGGTCCCAGCAGCTGCCTGCGGCAGGTCAGTGGAGTTTGGGAAACCCTGGAGACAGCGGGGAATCCGGCTTCACTGTCTCATGGTAGAGTTCAAGTGTACAGCCCCCAACACGTCACCAGAGGTCCGGCACTCACACGGCAGCTGGGGTGGCGTCGGTGATGTGCTGCTCAGCCCTGACACTCTCCCTCCGCTTTGCAAGAGAGAAGGGGACAGTTGAAGCCCCTGCCCACACGTGGACAGTGGGCACAGCAAATGACGTTCCTGCTGGGGCTGGGGCACTTTGGAGACACTGCACAGTGTGGGTGGAGGAGCTCACAACATGTACATGCAGCTGCTGGCCAGCAGCCCGGGAGCTGGCAGCCAGCCTTGGGGGGAAAGAACAGAGAGAAACACCAAAACAGGCACAACCCAAGGGGGCCAGGTTGGGGAGGGGGCGCTTATGGAGGCAGCAGTCCTTGGCTGCCATAGCAGGAGGGCAGCAGGGAAGTCTGTTGCTGCTCAGCCTGACCTGGCAGATCCCGCTGGTAGTGCACCAGGGGTTTGCCACATGTGGCTGCTCAAGTTTTGATCCAGACTTGGAAGTTTTAGGGACTGGGCTTATCAGCACACCTGCCCAGGGGTGACAGAGCCCTCTTGCGAGAAAGGAAGTAGTTCTGAGGATTAGCAACCCAAGGAGGAGGCAGGAAGCCGGGAAGAAGGTTCAAAGATCAGTTTTCATTCTGGCATCAGGTTAAGTGTAGGGAATATGAATGCTGCCTCTGAGGTCTTGGATAGCCCAGTATATGAACTGATATCTGGAAACAAAGATGAGCAATATACCGGACATTTTTAAAAGATGACTCAAAGCTATTGACTCTTGAGGAGATCAAAAAGGACTGAGGAAAATGCAAATGTGGCAAATTGGCAACACCACACACTTGACAAGCATCAACTGGGTATGTGTAAGGTCAGAAGAGGGAAAATGAATTGCACATAAGGATTAAAAAGCTCCAGATGTTCTCTAGAAGCCAAGAAAGAACATGGATGTCACACAACCCCTGGCTCTGAGAGTAGCTGCAGGTTAAAAAAAAGCACACACAAAATATTAGCATGTAGAAGGAAGAAGGAGAGAATTATATGGAAAATATGATAATGCTATTATGTAAATCAGTAGCGCGGCCTCTCTGGGAATACTGTCTGCAGTTCAAGTAAGCCCTTCTCAGAAAGGGCTGATTAGGGGCATGGCAAATTCGCTCACAGAGAGATCAAAATGATTGGGGTTGTTTATCTCAGAAAGGAAATGAACAAGAGGAGATTGGCACAGAGTGAGCCAGTCCAGAGCTTCTGTTTTTCTTCCTGTTCAGTTCTATCACTGTCATATCTAGTGTCGCTGAGAAGTGTGTGAAGCTATGTGGCTCTCCTCTGTCACACACCTTTTGCTCTTTCTCTCCCCCTCCCCTCCAGGGGATGGACAGCACATTATGTTGTATATTTAGGTAGGACCTGGGGAGGAGGGG
This sequence comes from Lanius collurio, assembly GCA_020086605.1. Taxonomy (NCBI): domain Eukaryota; kingdom Metazoa; phylum Chordata; class Aves; order Passeriformes; family Laniidae; genus Lanius; species Lanius collurio. Next base: position 6,970,629 of record JACBWW010000005.1, read on the forward strand.
ATGGCTAAGGAGAAATATATATGCCCTAGACTAGACATATAGTAGAGAAGGAGAGAATGGAAAAGTGGGATTTGGACCTGGACAGAGGAGCAAAAAGTTCTGGCTTCGGGTATCTCCTTCCATCAGCTCAAGCAGACCCCAGAGAGGCTGCCAGCTACTGCCCTTCTCCTAGAGCCTTGAGGCTTCCAGACCAGGCCCTGGTCACTTGGGGGTTCCTTGGAAGTAAAGATAAGGAGCTTGAATTTGATAAGTCAATCTGTAAAAAGCATCCCAGAAGTCAGAAGTACCTTAAGATCAGCATCGACCCACTTCCCTCTACCAGGGGAGGTTCGGGTTGGACATTAGGGTGAATTTCTTCACAGAAAGGGTAATTGGGCATTGGGATGGGCTGCCAGGGAGGCGGTGGAGTCACCGTCCCTGGAGGTGTTTAAGGGAACACTGGACGTGGTACTCAGTGCCATGGTCTGGCTGACAAGGTGGTGTTCGGCTCCACGACCTCAGAGAGCTTTTTTAACGCGACTGGATCGGTGGTTCCGCGGCGCAGACAGGTTCCCCGCCGGGGCGGGCGCCCAGCGCGCTGTGCCGCAGCACCCGGACCGAGCTGGGGGCCGGCACCGGCCCGGGCCTAGGGCGGGACGGGCGCGGCCGCCTCCCCTCCCGGCCGCC
>JACBWW010000005.1:6971655-7221164 GCA_020086605.1 Lanius collurio
CGCAACGCACTTGAGTGCGTAATCCCGGTGAGAGCGGGGCGGCCGCGCTTCTCCCGCGGGGCTGCAGCGGCCCCCGCGCCCCCCGGGCCGTTGCCCCGCGCCGTTGGGCCGCCGGCCCCGCCACCGAGCGGCAGGAGGCGGCCGGCGGGTCCCTCGGGAAGGGAAAAGCTGACCCGGATCTCGCCCTCGGTCACTCCTCTGCAGGTCGCCCGCCCGCGCCGCACAGTTTGTCCCCCATGGCCGCGTGGTCCCGGGAGGCGGTGCTGACTCTGTACCGGGCTCTGCTGCGCCGCGGCCGCGGCCTGCGGTACACCGACCGGGATTTCTACCTCGCCTCCATCCGCCGCGAGTTCCGCCGGAACCAGGGGCTGCAGCGGCTGGAGGACAAGGAAAGGCAGCTGGAGAAGGGGCAGGCTTTCCTGCAGAGCAGGCTCGGGGTCCTGATTTAGAGATTCCCTGTAGCTCCCACTGGTCCCACTTACGTCCCTCTTCTTTCCAAAATCCCCTCGCCAACCAGAAGAGATGATTAACACTCACTACCCACCACTTTCTTGAAGAAGTCCTGAAGGTGCTTCCACAGGCACACCAGGAGGGCTCTCCTCTTCACAAATGCATTAGGTCACAGGTAGGTCATTTGCAATGATATAACCGCGTTCTTCGTGCTGCTGTTACAGTGAGCTTTGCAAAAGTGCAGGGTTTTTTCTGCTTGGGGATGACAAGGGAATGTATTCTTTGTTCATCCAGGCAGGAATGTTCCCCCTGGCTTGGCTTTAGAAAAAACAAAGGGCAGTTTTAAACCACCCCAATCAGGCAGGTAGGCTGGCTCAGAACCTTGGACACTGACTCAGAAAACAGACCTCAAGCCACAGTGGAAGAGTTTCTTGGTATTTTCATGTAGATTCATTGGGGATCTACCTATGGGTGCAGTGGTGGTAAGGTATATTTTACAGGATCACAGAATCATTTAGGTTGGAAAAGACCTATGAGATCATTGAGTTCTATCTTTGATGACCACCTTGTAATTAGACCATGGCCCTGTGTATCACGTCCAGGTTAAACACCCCCAGGATGGTGACTCCATTGCCTCCCTGGGCAGCCTATTCCAATGTCTAATCACCTCCCTTTCTATGAGGAAATTCCTTCTGATGTCCAGCCTTAGCCTTCCCCGGCACAGCTTGAGGCCATGTTGGCCAGAGAGACTCTTTAAATTTAAATCTCAAGGTCAAGTTTAATGGAAATTGGAGGACACAGAAGTAAGAAAATACTCATGTCAATGTTCTACATGATTTGTCTGAGAGTCAAACCCACCAGCCTCGAGGGCAGGAATAAACATCAAATGAAGGCAAGGGAGCTGTTTCCTTTATGGTGTGTTGCGGTCTCTGCTCTTGGTTCTTGACGGTCTTTGAAGTATCTGGGATTGGACACTGTTCAGAAATTAATCTGGGAGCGGAAGCTCTGAGACTGCCTGTCAGTTCTTGGGGAAGATTCTGCTTTGTTCCAGACAAACAGTTGACCAACCTTGTAGTGCCTTGTCTGTGAGCAAAATTAGACTTGTTACGTTACAAATTAGAAAATAAATTGGCTGTACTTTGGTTGAGAAGCACAAATTAAAAGAAAAATAGCTGGATGGTTATAGGGTTTTGCTTAATATGCAGGATTTTATTGCAAAACATTGCGGAAGTAAATTCTGCTTTTTTTTCATTAAACCTCTTCAATTATTAGAAAGCTCCCATCAAATTTGGATGTGTTCATTGCTTGGTCAGTACTGTCCTGGCACTGCTGAGGATGGGCAGCTCTTTGAGGGAGCATAGTTGAAGAGGCTGCAGGGTTAGGTGGTCCCATGCTGCGGTAAGACCCCGGGAGCAGTGGGTGTGAGGTGTGGGAGAAGGGGGTGAGCGGTCAGGGACGGGCGTTTTGGGCTGCATGTGTAACGCTCCCGCTCCTTGCAGGTAAGATGGCAGGCGCTGGGCAGCGCAAAGGGAAGAAGGATGACAACGGCATCGGCACAGCCATCGACTTCGTGCTGTCCAACGCGCGGCTGGTGCTGGGCGTGGGGGGCGCCGCCATGCTGGGCATCGCCACGCTGGCCGTCAAGCGGGTGAGTGCCGGGGCCGCGGCCGGCACCGGGCATGGCTCTGGGAGGGGTGTGGGGGCAGCGAAAGGAGCTGGGATGCTGGCGATGGCATGGGTGAAACGCGAGCGTTGGGCCCTCGGTCACTCAACCTGTTGTTGGTTTAGATGTATGACCGGGCTATCAGTGCTCCCAGCAGCCCCACTCGCTTGAGCCAGTCGGGAAAGAGAAGTTGGGAAGAGCCAAACTGGCTGGGCTCCTCTTCACGCCTGCTGACCCAGGACATGAAGACCAGCCTCAGCCGCTCCCTGCAGAGCCTTCCCAGTGATCCTTCAGCTGCAGACACAGGTAAGAGGCACAGTCATACTCCTGCATCACAGAATCATCCAGGCCCAAAAACACTGTATTTGTTTAAAAGAATGCAGGGAAGAAAATACTCTGGCCCAGGATTTTTATGTTTTTCTTTTAAGTAGGTCCACTGGTTACTTCAAGAATCAGACCTGACATTGGGAACTAGTCAATAATAGTCTATTTGCAGTCTTCGTTCCTCTCATGACTTCATGGTGTTAAGCTTTATTGTCTCTCATTTTCTCTCTTTCAATCTGAATATCTAATCTTTCCTGATAGAAAGCTATTCCATTGCTTTCAAATACTTTGTTGCCTCTCTTTGGGTCATTCCAGTTTGCTTGCATCTTTTTAAGGGGGGAGTATTCAAGCTGTGAATGTATTAGCAATTTATAACAGTATTTCTTGTATTACTCCTACCATTTTCCAAGTAATTTCTGGGTTGATGTTTCCTTGTTTAGTTCTGCCTATCACTGAGTTTGTCTTCATTAGTCTATAGAAGGTGTCCTCTAGTTTTCTTTCTGAGTGGGATAATGAATAGTTTAGAATCCAACCATGCTTTGTTATGTGTGTTTGGTTCTTTTTTCTCAGTGGTTTCACTTTCTATCCTTGGTCACTCACTTCAAGAGATTTACACTTGGAGATGTAAACTAAAAATCAGAATCAAGCTATTAACTAGAGTTCCATATTAGTTTAAAGGAAGTTATCTTTGGGATGGCAGTAGGTTTTCTGCTGAGGAAACATTAAAAAACTAGACAGCTGTCTTAAATGGGGCCTAGATCATTTGATTGGAGTCCCCAAGCATATGGACTGAGTAATAAAAACATTGATGATGGTATCTTAAATTCTTCAATTAGAAGTAAATTAAAACACAATAGGGAAAAATAATTTTTTTCATAAATACCCAGTGAAATCCAGTTCCCTGTGATTTTGTGCATTACTTCCTTTACACAAAAAAAAGCTCAAATGTGTCCAAAAGGACCCAGTGGTACAAGTGACAGCAGCTGCTGAGGCTAGGCTAGATGAGTCTGTGTGCAGCTTGGTCAGCCATTCCTCACGTGCTGTGTGGCCAAATGCCCATTACCAAACAAATCTGCAACAGCCCATTGCTTTAATTGGGGCCACTGACTTGGGGGTTTCTCCTGCACCCCTTAGGTATCACAGCCCTTCCAAAGATCTCTTAGATCTGTAATTCCCCTTTAATTCTCGTTGTTGACTTCTGGAATTCTTGGTCCATGTTAAGAGAAACCTGCAACAGATGGGAAGCATCGACTTATTTCTTTGGGAAACTAGTCAGAAAAAAAGGGGCTCGGAGAATCTGTGCAGGTCAGACGTTGGTTAGTAACTCAGATGGCAATGTAAACCTTGTGTTGTTACATTGTGCCTCAGAGTGGGCTCTCTGGTTTTTGTCCAGTGAAGGTTTAACGAGGGTATCACTGGGGCTATGATGGCCTGGGCTGGGATAGCCCCGGGATCTGTCACCTCATGATCCTAATAACTGTGCTGATCAGACTCCCAACAACTATTTCATTTCCAGATGGCACAATCTTCTCTGATCTCATATGCTAGTCAGGACTGGGTTTCACTGGTAGTTTGTAATAATGTTTCAACATTAAAAACTCAAAGAGATCCTGCTAATTTTTCAAAAGTGTTTTATTCACTGGTCTGGCATCACATGGAAAGCTTTTGAACTTTTTGGTAACAGCACTGAATTTTTGATAAAACTGAGCTGAGATACTGCCCTCGTAGCCATTAAAATTACATCCTTGTACACAATGTTAGTCTGGCTAAATTTCAAATCTAATAACTTGTTTTAATCCATTCTGATGCTCGTAGTATGTTTTGAAGTTCCTCAGCACATCCCTTTGGAGTGGTACCTGCGTAAAGCCTGCAAAATGTCTGCCGAGAGCTTTTTGAGACCTAGGAGACCGCAGTTCCGAGCTGCAGATTCCGTCCTGCGGAACACTTCACAGCAAAATCAGCTGCAACCTCAACAGTTTTCCTTCTGTCTTGCAGACTTTTTTCGACCCACAAAGCCCAAGCCATCTGCCAAGAGGAGTCAGGTGGAGCTGAAGAAGTCCCGCCTTCGTCTGTCCCTGCAGGAGAAGCTGTTCACATACTACCGGCGGCGGGTGGCAATCCCGGCGGACGAGCAGGCTCGGGCCAAGCAGGCGGCCGTGGATATCTGCACGGAGCTGCGCAGCTTCCTGCGTGCCAAGCTGCCGGACATGCCCCTGCGGGACATGTACCTCAGCGGCAGCCTCTACGATGACCTGCAGGTAACTCCTGGGGACATCATGGCTCCTTGTTCAGGAGGCTGACCAGGCAGGGTCATTTCAGGCTTCCCTGTTGGCACTGCTGGCTCAGCACAACATTCCTCAGTAATAAGGCCCCTGGTGTTGCCCGTCCCATTGTGGAGCCAGGCCTTGATTTCTGCAGTGCTGTTTGAACAGTCATGACCAGGCTGCTCTGTCATTGTCTGCAAAGCCTTTGCTTTTAGCTGTTTTATTTCTCCAAAATATCTCAGTCCTTCTCTCCTTCCCTTCCGTCTCTCCTTTTAGCTGTGTTTTTCTTGCTGTTTCTTTGGTAGAGATCTGTTTTCTCTCTGTCCCTCTATATCCAGCCAAATACACGATATTCCCTTAGAACTCCTGTATATTCATGTAGGTCTATCCTACTCTTTTTTTTTTTTTTTTTAATGCATGACAGACCTGGATTGGACAGCAGTCCCTGCTGCAATATCTCCCTGATGGCAAGATGCCCATGGCTATAGTGAGTGATTCAGAGGCACACTTCTTTGTTTGAGTCACAGCTCTGGAATGCAGCATGGAGTGTCCAGTGAAACTTAGACCTGGGGTCTTAATCACATTGGTGAAAAGGGATTTTTAATGACCTTTTTCCAAACAATGTAGCAGACCAGGTGAGGGCAGTGTACCTAGCTGTAGCATGGGATTATTATACCATGGCAACAGAAGCTTGTCTAGAAACTTAATACTCTGTCTCCTATTTAAATTGTCATGTGGTGTTGCTGTGCCCTAGGCCAGCTGCATCTCACAACCAAGGAGCAGACTTAGAGCAATACGAGGCAGAATGATTCATCCTTATGCAGTCCATGTCAGGTCTCTAAATAGTACCTACTACGTAAGCACTAGCTTCGGCTATACCTTGGAATTATCCCACTGATGGTTGGATATAGTCCTTCAGAACGCCTTTTAACAAAAGGAGGCTGGGAATCCCATGCAGAGAGGAGACTGAGACAGCTGAATCCTTTTTCCAGGTTCCTTTGGACAAAAGGCTATCTAAAGGTGGTGAATAAAATGAATGTGAAGAGAGAAAGTTTGTTCTTACCAACTTTTCTCTCTTGTGAAAGGTAGTGACAGCTGACCACATTCAGCTCATTGTACCTCTGATGCTGGAGCAGAACCTGTGGTCGTGTATCCCCGGGGAGGACACTATCATGAACATTCCTGGCTTCTACTTGGTGCGTCGAGAAAACCCAGAGTACTTTCCTCGCGGGAGCAGCTACTGGGACCGATGTGTGGTGGGAGGTTACCTTTCCCCCAAAACTGTAGCAGACACCTTTGAGAAAGTCGTAGCTGGCTCCATCAACTGGCCAGCAATTGGGAGTCTCTTGGACTATGTGATCCGTCCAGCAGCTCCCCCAGCAGATTTGACACTAGAAGTCCAGTATGATGCAGATCGGCATCTTTTTATTGACTTTCTACCATCCCTGACACTGGGTGACATCGTCCTCGTTGCCAAACCTCACCGACTGGCCCAGAATGACAACTTGTGGCGACTGAGCCTGCGGCCAGCGGAAACAGCTCGCCTCCGTGCCCTGGACCAGGGGGATTCTGGCTGCCGCTGCTTGTGCCTCAAGATCTTCAAAGCAGTGTGCAAGTTAAACCCAGCTCTGGGACACCTCACTGCCAGCCAGCTCACCAACGTCATCCTGCACCTCTCCCAGGAGGAGTCCGACTGGTCCCAGGACATGCTGGCTGATCGCTTCTTGCAGGCACTGAAGGGGCTGATCGGCTACTTGGAGGCAGGTGTCCTCCCTAGTGCCCTGAACCCCAAAGTGAACTTGTTTTCAGAGCTCACCCCTGAAGAAGTGGATGAGTTGGGCTACACCCTCTACAGCTCTCTGTCAGAGCCAGAGGTCTTGCTGCAGACGTAATGGGGCCTTACCTACAAAAGTGTTGATAGGGTTTAGCCAATGCAGACTTTGGTTACTGCAAATTATGTCTCTTCCACTTCTCCCTATCTCCTTCTCTCTCTCTCTTCACCACTCCCCCTTTTGGTTCATTGGTAATTCCTGCTGTGGAGTTGGTGCTCCCACTGAATTTCTTGGTGCTACTGGTCCATTTCCACCATCTCTGCCCCAACAGGTACCCATTGGCTAGGGAAGAGAGGCTAAAACTGCAGCTCTGAGATCTTCACGTAAATACTGCTGAGTTTAAGTGTCTGCCAAAAAAATAAACCAAACTATGCATTTCTTTCTTCTGTAGTACACTTACTGCAGCAAGCCCATTTTGATCTGAAGAAGGTGGAACTGGGCTGGTAAATCCAGTGATGATTTTACCAGACTTGCACTGAGGTTGTTTAATTTTCTCCAGCCTGACTTTGCCCCCTGTTTCTTTTTCTATGGTATCCCACACTGTCTCACTTTCCTTTCTTTTATGTCCCTTTGGCCCAGTCATGCAGGGCAGACTGAGTAAGTATTTTGGATAGGGTTCTTTTTGTATTTCTGAGTGGATAATGATTACACTGGCGATATTTAGGGCTGTAGACCTTGAAATTGGAGAATTCCCACAGCTCCTGCTCGTACGAAGCCTTCTCATCCTTTGCAAGCTGGGTTCAGGATTAAGGGCCAAGATTTGTCCAGTCTGCTGCAATACAACCTCCTGTATGGGCAGTTCTTGTTGAAGCTGTCACAGGGGAGGAAGGAACCTTTGTGGTCTGGCTGTGTGATGAGGCTGAAGGAGCAGAGCTTGCTGTTCCTGCATAGCCAGATCTGCTGGGAACGGCCTCAGGAGTGGAGAACAAGGTAGCTCTTTAGTTATCTCTGGCCTAGAGGAAGAGAGGATGATTACAGGGGAGGGGTGGGAGACACACATGGGAATGGAGATTGGTTTTTTTCATCCTTTCCCCAAGAGCTTATGGCTCTTCTGGTTTACTGGAGGTGGAAACAAGACTGCATGCCTCAAAGGGCTTTGGAACAAGCACACACAAGCCAGATTCTCACCAGCTCTCGGGCTGTGAAGGTGATAGAACTGAACGAGTGTCATCAGCAAGGGTCTGTCCTGCTGTTAGGGTGCATATACAGAGCTGGCATTTAGGGATATGTTAGCTTTGCCATCTGCTCTGTGTGCTTTGGTCTCCTCCCCAGAACTGAGGCTGTCCATCCCCGTCTTCATTCCCATGTGCTGACTCTCCAGTGCTCCCAGTTTACAAATACTCTTAATAAGCTGGTGAGGGCACACCTTCCCAGTCTGTTTGGTTGGACCTGTTGGCAATGCAGTTCTGCCCACTCCTGTCTGTGGCTGCTCTCAGGCTGTAGACTCTTCATACTCTGCATTAAGCCATCTGCTATCTTCAAGAAGTGGGAGAGAAGGTGTCCCCCCGAGTGTGGGGCTGTGTGTGTATCTTGTATCTCAAAAGACCAGCATAGCTATTGTTACAGAAACATATTTGCCTTTTCCCAGCTTTTGAAGCATTTTCCCCCCTTGCTGTCCAGCCTTCTTAGCCAGTGGAGAGTACTGCAGCAGCAGGGTTTGGAGGGAGCAGGAATCCTTTTCTCCTTTTCTCCTCCCTTCCTCTCAGGACTTCCCCCATCTTTGACAGAGAAGTTTCAAGGTGAATTTCAGGAGTGGAGCCACGAAGGGAAGTCTTTCACCCTGGGTTTTTTTAGAGGCAGTGCTGGTGAGATGGGGGAGGGAGCATCTTTCTTGGACAATCCATCCATTTTAGCCGATGTGTCAGATAGCATTCTGTATACAGTGATAACACAATGTTGCATTTTAAATTATTTAATCCTTAGGGTACTGTTTTTCTCTAGGCTGCCAGATGTGTACTTTGAAGTTTGTGTGTGTATATAAAGTCTGTAGTCTATCAAAGGTTAACAGGAATCCCATTTGTATGACTTGGTGTTTTTTAAGTTTTGCAGCAGTCAGTGTTGGTCAACTGTTGATTGCTCTTCACTCTGGTTCCCAGATTTTTTTCCCCTCTTCCTTCCCTTGCCCCTCACTGCCTTTCTGATGTCAGCTTTCCTACCCTAAAAGCAGACAAATGAGACTCGGAGCCTATAGGCTACTGGGGGGAATTCCCCTTGTTTTTAATTACTTGAAGGTCAACAAAAATATTAAAATATCTGGGTTGTCAGGAGTTCCCCCAAAGCTCATTTCTTCAGTATAATGTCACCCTTCACTTGGTGCTGACTCCAGTACCGTGGTCTTCACATTTTAACAGCAATGTGGTTGGAAATTATTAAAACTCTAGATGTAAAAAACGTGAGATAGAAACAGGAGGAAGCCACTGTCTGAGCTGATGTGAGAACAGCTGTCACACACATATCTGTATATATGTATATATATAATTTTTTACATGAATGCTTTTACTTCTTCCTGGCAACCTAATGAATTAATATTTTATGGCCATTTTTTGCTGCTATTGAGCTCAATTTGTGTATCAAATGGAGACTGAAGCTGCCTTTTTGCCTTTTCTGTAGACTCTGCTCCACTTCACTTGCATCAACCATCTCCATAATTTCTTCCCTTCAGTTTTGCCCTCCTCTGACCTAGCCACAAGCCTGTTCTCAGGAGGCAAATGATCACTTCCTACAGGCAGCCACCACAGCAGGCAATAGCTGCCCTGGCAGTGGCAGTCCTGACAAAGGCCAAAGATGTGATGGGTCACAGGGACACTGCAACTGGGAGTATTTTAAGAGCAGGGTCAGGTAGAAGGGGCAATAGAAGCAGGGAAGAAGGTGTAGGGTAGGTATGCAGGAAACTTCCAGTAATGCTGCACACACCCTGTGGGTCAAACAGAATGTTGCAGAGTCTTTCAAACTGGCACCTTTCAGTATTAAATGCAGTACACGTGTTGATGTACACAGCCTGAAGGGCTGCCTTACCTATAGGTAGGCTCCTTCCTGGTAGGGTCTGTAGCACAGAGCAGGAGAACCTAAAGCTGAATGTGAAAAGGGCAGCTCTCAGCCACTTTTCTGGCAGAGCGGCTCAGAGACAGAGTGATTGTAAGAGGCCCAGGGTGTGCATTGGGCTGGTGGCTGCCTCAGCTCCAAGAATGTCTCTGTGTGTTCTGCTATAGCTTAGCTCACACAAGCTTCCCGTGAGATTGTCGTCTTATTCCCTGTAACCACAGGGCGAGGACCAACTTGCTCAGCTGTGGGTTTCACTGCTGCTGAGCTCCACTGCTAATCTTTCAAGTCAGATGGATTTCTTTTCCCATGTTTAAAGGCAATTATGGAAACATGAGGCTGCTTTCTGCCCCTGGCAAGCTGCCATCAGGGCCCTCATTCTTAGCATGTGGGCACACAGGGAGAAGTGAAGAGATGATGCCCCATCTCTCCCAGGCCTGGAGGCTGTGGATTTACAAAGGGGAAAGTCCAAGTGCATGATCTGTGACAGAGTGTGTGGAATTCTGAAATAAAATCACTTTCCACAGTAAACTGGTTGTCTCTGGCATGTTTATAAACAAAGGAACATCTGTCTCTGCTTTCACCTCGGCACATCACCTTCATGCTGATAAAATTCGGCACCACAGCAGTGCTTGGGGACTGACATGCCCCTTGCTGATTCACTTGCTTTCCCTTTGCAGCTCTGGGCACTCAGCACTTTGTAGCTTGTCTCGAGGGAGCAATCAGCTCGGTGAAGCAGCGTCCTGGCTCCTGGCAGCTTTCACACCAGTCACAAGATGATGCGTAATTGTGGTGCTGAGCCTTCCATCCTCTCTCCGATAGTCCTCGTGCCTGGACAGGCACCTGCTTTTCATGTGGCTCCTCAGACTTCAGAGGCTTCCGTGCCTCTAGAATATTAAACTTTCCTGTACAAGCTCCCCCACCCTTGTTCAGTCACACCTTGGTTTTTGTGTGCCAGGCCTCTCCCCTCCCAAATGCAAGCCTCTCTTATCCAGGCATCAGCCTTGAGGCGGTGAGGAGCCTGCTTTGCCAGGGGCCCATGTCTGGTATGCTGAAGTTCTTTGCAGTAAGACCCAGTTTTATGTGGCTGCTTGGGAAGGGTGGAGTGGAAATGTTGGATGTCAAATAAAGTGTGAAGTCGTGCTGCTTTTGATGGGTCCCAGGCTCCTTAATTCCTAGAAGACATGCTACAGCAGCAACATTGTCCTGTAAGACTTGTCTTAATGAGGACTCTGTAATTAACTATTTTGGAGGGTATTTTATGATACAAAGGGAGTCTACATCTCCAACTTTTTTTCTAATATCCCTTGCCTGCATTGCTTTTGTTTTTTTCCTTTAATCTGTCCTGTGGTAGAAACAGATCAGATGAGATCAAGCATGTTTCATGCCATACAGAGTCTTACAGGAACAGCTAAAATAAACTGCTCTGTGAAATCTGTGACAGGTATTACCCCCTCAAGTTAAAGCCCCTGGAAAGTCTAGAGCCTGCAATACATGGTTAATACATGCAGCGGTTTGCACCTTTGCATAAAAGCTGTCCTGGCATGAATAGGGAGGAGAGATCAAAAGATAAGTGTCTGTTTAATGTAAAGAAGAAATAATTGAGAGGACTGATGATAATTATTTCAAGACTGGAAAAAGCTGCTACAAAGAAGAAGAGCACAAGTAGTTCTCCAGGCTGCAAAGACTCAGAACCTATTTTGTTCTTAGCCTAAGGAACAAACAACTTAGGAGGAAAGTGAATTTTGGAAAAAACCAAAAGCCTGCTTTGTTAGATAACCACAGTCCTGTACTACATATTAATGTAGCTGAGTTTACATTTTGCTTATTTGTTTTTGCATCTCTTAATTTTAAAAATAAATACATAAATTCTAGCTTATTTTGCAGCTAATCTTAAACTGGGGAAGAAAGGACGACTGAACCCCAAATTTGTGATTATCATGCTACACTGTTGAACTGCATTATTAATGTTTCTTTTTTTATTCCCAAATACTTAGTTGCATCCATGGTTTTTATTCTAATCTTCAGAAAAGCTGCAGACAGCTGCTGCTTTTTAAATTTAGTCTTACAGAAAAAAACAAAACAAAACAAAAAAAGAGCCTCTTCCAAATTTTAGTTTCACAGAAAAAAAGAGGGGCCTCTTCCAAATGAGGAATTTCTCTTCCAGATAAGATAAAATATGTTTGCTCACTACTTGGACTATTCAATGGCTCCAGCATAGCTCACTGAATCTGGGACTGGATGTTGAAATGATGGGCTTTGCCCACATTTGCAGCAAGCAAGAAATGGGAGATTCTACCTCCTACCAGTGAAACCCAGTATTGGCTTCCAGCCCTAGGAGAACTGCTGTGGTCCAGACATTTGGGGAACTGTTTGATATAGCTGGATTTTATCTTTTTTATTCTTGTCAGGCTGAGTTACTATCTGAGTTTATGATCTGAGGGATTTAAAGAATATCATCCCACTCAGTTTTATTCTTCTTTTTTTTTTTCTCTCTCTCTCTTTTTTTTTTTTTTTTTAAGATTCAAAACCTTCTTAGAATAGCCCTCATTTAACAAATGAGTCCCCTACACAATCTAGGATAAAACTTTTACAAGCATACTCTGAGGACAGCATTATTCACATGTCAAGGACCCAGAAATATAGTGGTGAGCAGGCTATTATTCCTTTCTTTACAGTATGTGATCCTGTGGAATAGTCTTGCAAACAATAAGGCAAAAGACGGTGGCAAGACCAACGGGTAAGGCAGGGAAGATCTGAAATCATTCTGTAGATAGGACATGTTCTTGTCATTTTAAAAACAGCAAAGAGAGCGGGACACAGAGTTTGGCTCAAGGAACTCAAACTTCTCATGATTTTAAGCTTTCCTGAGTATTCATACAGAAGTCAGTTCTGAACAAAATCACATTAAACACACTAAAAGTCGGACTGACCTTTTATTTTGCTGCCCTGGTACAATTTCCCTGGTTCTTGTGGCTAAGTAGCTCTTTGATCTGTCTATTAACACTCAGTGCTAAGCTTCTCAGGGGAAATATATATATATATATAAATTCTAACCACAATCTTCATGAAAAGCCTTCTCCATACAAATAATGGGCAAAAGTTGCTTACTTGTGTTTTTGTTTTGTTTAGGATTTTCTTTTGTTAGGCAACAATTCCCTGGCTTCAGTGCAATTCCATCCTTCTCCTTCCTCTCTCTGTGGCAGAATTGTCACTGTTCTACAAAAGCACAGGGGTGATACTGTCCCATAAGATATCCCACTACAATGATCCTGGTCCTGTACAACTTTCTTGTCTCATTCTGCTCAGCATTGCAAAGGACACACCTCAGAGGTAACAGACACGAGGGCATAGATGGCAAATGATGGACTGTGTTGGCTCTTTACTTCTTCCACAACAGGCATTACTTCAAAACTTGTAGTGCCCTGGCAGGCTCCTTACCTCCCTTGAAAGGCAAGAAGCAATTGTTCCTGGAAGCAGTATGGCAGAATGACATTTTTGCTTTCAGATTCTTGAATTTATTTAGCACAGGGGGCCTTGGAGACAGTAAGTACCACCACTTCTATGGATAATAAGATGTGAATCATGTTCAGCTGCTGCTTGTTTGCAGCAGCAGCGAGGCACTCTCAGAGGGCTGAGGTGCGCTGGAGCCGAGGCAGTACAAGGCGCAGCAGTCCCAGAGGCTGCAGAGCTGCAGCTCCCACGGTGCTTGTTAGAGAGCACGCTGGCAGCGGCCCAGCTCCCTGGCACTCACGGGGAGGGTGGTTTTTGCTGAGGCAAGGACGTGACCAAGGCACAAACCTTCTCTTTCCCGAATTACTGCCTGTGGTCATGAGAGAGACAGAAGTAGAAAGCATCTAGTCCAGTGCCTTTTCTTGAACGAGGAGCAATAAGCTTATGTTTTGGGTTAGGAACCTTTCTCTTGATTTATTTTTTGGGGTTTTGGGGGTTTTTTGTTTTTTTTTTTTTTTTGGGGGGGGGGGGGGATGTTTTTGTTTTGGTTTGGTTTTTTTTTGTTTTTGTTTTTTTTTTTAATTTTGTGGGGTTTTTTTCTTTTTCTGTGTAAAACAAGAAAATGAATAAAGAATGATGCATCTTCAGTCCATGACTCTGCACTGCAAAGGAGGATGTTTGGTGTCACCAGCAGACTGGTGACTCCCAAGCTTTGTGCCCTGGGACAGACTTACCTTTTAGTGAGACTGCCCTGCCTAGGGGAGGGGAGACTGTATTTCTGATAAGTTCTCAGCATCCAAATGTGCCTTGCTGAGACTGCATGACTGAATGGCTCAAATGTTACCTTCCTGACTAGCAGCAGCACTGCCTCAGACCCAGAGGAGATGTCTCCTCTTGAAGCCAGGACAAGGCCTCAACAAAGTCTCACCCTCCAAGTGTCAAAAGAGCAGGCCAGCTGTACCTTCCCAACAGGGCTGGGCTGCTCTGGCTGGTTCCTGACAGACCTGGGTTTAGTCTCAGATCGGTTCCCTCAGCAGTGAAACACAGAAACCACGTCCTATTAAGAGAACTGCAAACCTCCTTTACCAAGCACCATGGCAATGGCAGTAAGAGGGTAGGTGGGTTGAGAAGCCATAGCACCTACTCATATGATACTTTGGCTGCAAAGTCTTCTTTGGGGATATTTTCCAGCCTGCCCATGGCCAGTCCACCTGTAACACACCTGAGGAGGCTCTGCTGGGACCACCTGTCAGTCCATGTACAAGTGCAGGGAGCAGAACAGGCTCAAAGTCTTCTGAAATAATCTTTCTGACATAATTTGCCAAATCCCCAAACACAGAGACCTTAGGAGGAAAAATTACATTCCTTCAGGAAAAAGCTATAAACTCAATGGTATGACAATTGTGTCTGTATCTGCCAGGAATTTTTATTTCCTCCTTTGTAAACAAGTAGATATTAAAACAGTACACAGTCTGCTGGTAGATCACTGAACAGCTGCTGCCTATGGAGAGTGGAAAATTATTACTGAATAATGGCTGCAATGTTCTTCCCCAGGGATCTGGGCAGCTACAGCCTCAACAGTGACTTATCCTCAAATGAGTTTCAGAGCTTCATCTGAACTACTTGTTGTGTCAGTGTCCTTGCTGAAGCTTCCTCCCAGCACCAGAATCAGAGGATCTCACACAGGCCCAAAAGATCCCTAGAACTCTGGTTTTATTTCACTCATAGGATACACCTGTGCACTGTCTCTCTTCCAGAGTCCACAGACTCTGAAGCGACATAAAGTGAGAAACAAATCCCCCAAAGGAGCATACAGAGCACAGCCTGCTACTATCCTTTCCCTGTGCACCCCCCTCACTGAACAGAGAGGCTGAAATGAGCTCAACCTTCCCACCTGCTTCAGCCAAAGCTGATGGTTTAGGCGCCAGGTTCAGGAGTGCAGTGGAATTGCTGCTGGGCTGCTACAGCAAGGGGTCCTCATGCTGACCCCTAAGGGGCACTGAGACATGAAAGAGAGATCCACTGAAGTGATGATGGGCTGTTAACTCACCCACCGGTGTCTGGGCTGAGATGCTGCAGTCTCATAATCCATACCTACTTGTCAGGCCTCAGCTCTTGCTAACTTCTCACTGCTGAAAAGAAGCAATGTGCATTGTCACTCTCCTCTTCATCCTTTTGCACAGCATGGTACAAGACACCTGGCACGTGTGATGCCAGCAGATGCTGGTAATGTACAGGTACATAAATTTTGATACACATGGAGCACACAGTCTGCAGGGGGAATCACATCAACTACAGGCCCACATAGAACAATAGCTGACATGAAATATGTTTCTGTTTTTTTATTGCTTGGAAAACTGGAAGGCTTTTGTTTGTGTGCTAAACTGAGCCCACATGTGCTAATGAACATGAAGGATTATTCTTGACCCTCAAATCCTTTCATCCTAATAAAACAAGGCTGGACAATGAGACAACTAAAAATACCCCCCAATGGTCTGAACAAAAGTCAGCACCCCCTCCTCTCGCTCCTTCACACATATTTTTGGCTAAACATCATTTTCAGCCAGTTGTAGCTTTGCTTAGGAAAATCATGCTTGGGCAAGTTACAACTCACCTCCCTCTTACCAGACTTGCATGATGCTTTTACTTGTGGCAGCTGGCCACAGCCTGGCTGATTCTGAGTAACTAAGCCTCTGGAGACACGTATTTTGTGAGCTATCAGCATGTGCTTGGCATGCCCATGTTTGTTCAGGAAGAAAAATGTAGGTGGACAACCAGAGTTGTTTCCATAACTGTCTGAAATAATTGAACTGGAAGCTGCAAATGTAAATTGCAGATTTAATCCTCTTTTTTATTAGTCTCATTTCTAATGTCAGAGATATTTACATAGCAGGATGGAAACAGAAGACAGTGAGGGGGTGGGTAAGTAATGAATCATTTATTAGAGATTCCATTTGGTGTACTAGTCCAAAACAAACGAGGCAGAGCATATGGATAACTTATTTTCTGTTTGTATGTAATAAAAGATGGATGCTAATACCTCCCAGCATGATCTTTAATCATATATATTTGCTTTTAGATCTAGTTTTAAAATGGAACATCTATAAAGCAGTCCCTAAAGAGCTTACAATGAGAATCTCACAGAAAACTTCTTTCAGATATCTGTTTGTACCATGTGAGGACAGAAGCAAGCAAGCACTGTGAATTAGTGTGTGCCATAGAGTTTGTAGGTAATTCTCCCTCAAAATGTCTCTCTGCTTTGCCTCATTCCTCCCTTGTGTTTTCCTCAGCACTCTCCAGGAAAAAATCCTGCTGGTCTCCTTACCCTGCACTTCAATGAACATGCTTTGTTCATTGAAATGCAGGGTAAGGCTTCCTGTCCCTCCTGATGGAAGGTTCAAAGGACCCAACTTATCCCTCACAAGAATCTCCATGGGGACTTTCCCTCACACTCCCCCTTCTGCAAGGCAGGCAATGCTCCCTCCTCCCCAGTCACCCCAGCAGAGCCCAGGGCCAGCAGAAAGCCCATCTGCTCCTTCTTGGGGGCACTGAGGCTCAGTGGGGGCCCAAAGCTGCCTGCCCAGTGCCACCATGGCCACCATGCACTCCTCCAGTGCAGCATCAGCCCACCTTCCCCCTGACCTTTCCCCTTTTCCCATCACTCCAGAGAAAGGCAAACATCTCTGTTATGTTTTGCTGGTTCCCCTCCTGGCCCCAGCAACACCCACTCCTCCCACCCTCCTTGCTCCCCAGCTACAGAGGCCCACGAGTTTCCCTGCCACTGACAGTCCCTGAGAGCATCTGAAGCAGCTGGTCTAGTCTGTGTGAGGGGATGTTACTATGGAAACATTTACGTCCTCACAGTCTTTGGTGTGCTTACTAACAGCATTCACTGTGTTTGTCTCCTGTATTCTTGCTGGTGGAAGAAGAAAACCTCTTTTCCTTTGCAATGTTTACTCTCAAAAGAAAAAAAAAAAGAAAGAAATTATTAAAGCACTTATCTTGACTTTCCATCTTAAGGAAGGGGGAGGGTGAATGGAGAAGTATTAGTTTTCCACCTCCTGGTGATTCTGTTTGGCTGGAGGTGGCTCTCTGCAGTGCTGGATTTATCAGGGCACTTCACAGCTTCCCAGCCAGGCCTTTGGTCTCTATCCTGCAGTGAGCTCTGGAAGAGCAGCTCCTTTCTCCTGCAGCTGGCCCCTCACTTCTGTGTCAAGATGGATCTTACTGATCCCAGGAGCTCCCTTTGCTGAGGTATCCGGGACAGGAAAAAAACATCCACGGTGATAAAGCTGTTAACGTGACAGCAGGATGTCACTCACCATGTCCACAAATTGGTGTTCCCTCAGAAGCCAACTTTTTGTGCTGTAAATTAAATTTTCTTCAGAGCTGCTCAGTCTCTGAGCCACAAATATATTATGTAATATTGGAAAGGAATTATTTTTTAGACACTTTTGAGTTAGTAGAGAGTGGCTAGTAGTCCTCTGCTTAGAAAATACTTGTAATTTCTTTTTGTACAAAAATTCACAAAAATTGCTATTTGTGCTTAAAGAGCTATCTTCTACCTTGATCAAAAACTCCAGCCACAGTGGAGATATCTCTGACATACTATCTGCAAAAGAAGAATGATAATTTATGAAGGAATTGGGGTTGTAGCTCATGAAACGATTTAACAACAGTTACTCTGCAGTCCTGCAGGAAACAGGAAAATATGCTTTTCTCTAAATGGCTGGCTTCTGGTTACTTGATTTCACATTCTGGATTGGAGATTGTTACAGAAAATCTGTCTGGAACTCATAATACGGACAGATTTCCACCTCAGTTCACACACAAAAGGGAAAGCAGGCAGCCAGGAAACAGGCAGATCTGGGTTAAGTTCCTCATTGCATACTTCATTTTTGCTTATGTGATTCTTGCGCACACATTCCCAGAGTCCTTTCAGAGAAATCTATAATTATCTTTCCATGATGAAGGTTTGGATCTACATATATTGGGTGCATTTCTGTTTATTTAGCTGCTATTATGGTTGTACAATTGCCCTTTTCACTTAAAGGAGGGGAAAGCAGGCACAGCAGTGGATGTGAGAGCTCTCCTTAGCCAGTGAGGACATGGAAGTGCTGTCCACCCATCAATACAGCCAGTCACCCACTTGGCTCCTTTAAAAGCTGCTGCATCCTCTCAATTGTCCTTTGAAGCAAGATCTGCCTCCTCTGTAGTATTTATCAGAACAGTTATCTCAGACTGCTCAACTGCTACATTTTTTTGGCATTGGAGGACATTTTTCTGTGCCTCCTGTATTGTAATGAGTAACAGAAAGAAAGAAAATAAAGAAAAGAAATAAAGAAAATAAAGAAAAGNCCAGGTCATCTGGTGGAACTGTTTAGCAGGAATGGGGTGGAGGAAGAGGTCTGACTTCTTTCCTAGAAGCAAGTTGATTTGCATCAGATAAAACGGGAAACCGCAATTTGAAAGCTATCCAAGGGGACACTGCCCTTTATGGCCGCAAGGCTCTATAGGTGATACATTAATGCTCCCACCTGCCGAATGGTTTCTGCACAGAGAACAGGGAAGCAACTGCATCAGCATGGAACTGCATGGCAGGAGAAGACATTCTCATTCTTCAGCTGTGGAATAACCAACTTAATTTTCAGCCCTTGCGTGGGTTGAAGGCACTAGTTGGACTGATGCTCCCGGCTGCCCGGCGGCGTGGTTCTGCAGCCGAGCTCCTCAGAAGCCTCTCTGCGGCCGTGCGGCGCCATGGCCGCTGTGAGGCCGGCAGGCTCCGGGGAGACGCCCTCCAGCACTCCCACACACAGCCCCGCAGAGCCCGTAATCTGCGCGCTGCATGTGTGGGGCAGGCGGGGATGGTAAGCAACGAGTTATCTAATGGAGCAAGAGGCCACGGTGGGCTGCCGCCGACTCAGGGGCGCCATACCAGCGCCGCAGCCTGGGGCGCAGCCGCCACCTCACGCCCGAGCTCACCGGGGCTTTGTGTGGGGAACAAAAGGAGCCGTTGGAAATCAAAAGTGGGGGGCACACGGTGCTTCGAGGGACATGTCAGGGAAAACGCAGAAGTGCCGTGGGCGGACACCATTTTCCTGCCCGGCGGCTCCTTCTCAACCCGCTCCCGTCCTCCCTCCCCCCCCTTCTCCCGCGTCCGGCCGCCATTTCCCTGCTCCGCTTCTCCTTCTCCTCTCCCCCGCCCTTCCCCTCAGCATTGGTCTCCTCCGGGTCCTGGCCAATGACAGCTCACGAGGCACGTGAACGACTCGCCCGTAGCCAATGAGCGCCGCCCTTCCCACGTGGTGAGCTGCGTGACGTCTTCCTCGCGAGCTCCGCGTCTTTGTTGGCGGGTAAAACTTCCCCCAACGCTCCCCGCGGGGGGGGCGGGGGCAGCGTCCTCAGTCGCTCCGGTCACGTGGCACGGCCGCGCCCGAAGGGGGAGAGGTCGGCGCGCATGAATACACCATATAGTCCCCCCGCAACAGCCGCGTCGTGGAGCCGCGGTGTCTTGTCGGCGGCTCCTTTGTTTAACTCGTAGCAGAACGATAAGAGAGAAGCGCAGAAAGACCTGCCACAGGCTGGTAGGTGCTGGTGATAGGCAGGTGACACTTGGCGGAAGGATTCCTCACGACCGCAGTTTGTTTGGTGAGGCGGCTCCTATATAAGGGCAGAGCGCCGCCCGTGCCACCTCATTGTTTCCTGTCGCCGAGAGTGAACGTTCCCTTAGTGTCCGTGTTAGCGTGCGCAGCACCTCCTGCGCGGCGCGGATACGAGCAGCCCCCCTCTCCCGGCCGCCATGGCTCTTTAAGGCGGCAGGGCCAGCGGCGGCATCGGCCAGTGCAGCAGGCGCAGCAGCAGCGGCGGCGGCCTCAGCACATCCCCGGCATCTGCAACCATGGCGTGAGTATCGTGTCTGAGGGACGGCTGCTCCCTCTATTGTATGTTAAAAGGCTTTTGGAATGGGTTTATCGCGCATGTGGTGGTAACTGGTATATTATGGGGAACGGGGTGAGATACCTAGGTATATAAAATAATACATAAACTATCTAGTTAAGCCAAAAAGGTAAGAGAGGTGGGGACATCCTTGTATGGCTCGGTCTCTCCGGGTGCGGCGAGTGTCAAAAATAGCAGGAAATGCCTTTTCGAAATAATTTACGAGGAACGTCTGTGTTTTCTGTCGTTTGAGAAACCTTGATTTGGAAAAGTCTAGGATTTTGTAACTTAAATTTTTTTTTTTTTAATGGGAATAAAGGAACATTTCCAGGGAGGGTTTCTTTGCCCACACAAGGGGAAGTGCTGCTGTACTTAAAGGAAAATGGGGCATTAGAGATTTTAGGGTTTTGAGTATAGGGACCACGTGATACAATCACAGACAGACGAACGGGGGCTGTTACTAATCTGGCACCAGTGCCAATGTTAAATAATGCAGTAGTGTAGCGTTAATTTTGTCCTGGCTGTCGGGTGCACAGCCCTGTGTGGCGCTGGAGCCGCGGTGGAAACGTGGCAGGACACAAAATGGCGGCGGGACCGCCAAATGGCGGCGGGTGGGCGGGGCCGGCCCTTCCCGGGCCTGAGGGAGGCGGGGGACACGCAGCAGCACAGAAATAAAAAAATTAGATAATCTGTAAAGTTCTGTCATACTTTCTGAGGTGCTATTGCTTTAGAAGGTTATTATTATGTTGCTCAGATCAAATGCTGATGAGTTTAAGTTCTTCTCGCAGGTTTTTCACGGCACTGCACAGCAGCATTGCTGTAGTCGACGAAAAGACCCTCTACTTATCTACATCCTTCGACGTCAAAGCGTTAAAAGCTGACGAAAATGAGCTTCTTGAACAACGAGATGCTGTTGGGGGATTCAATATCCCCCTTCAGCCAGCCGTGTTCGGTGGCTGAGGAAAGTCTGGGACTCCTAGATGACTACCTGGAGGTGGCCGAGCCCCTCGGTTCGCATGGGTTCTCCAGCGACAAGGCTAAGGCAGTCTCCTCCAATTGGCTTGCTGTGGACAGTTTAGGCAACACCATAGATAGCAGCCAGGGTAAGGTATTATTTATTTCTGCAAAGGGTGTCAGTTACATAATATCACAGTAACAGTTGAAAATCTGAAGGCAGTCTGGCGTGTGTTAGCTGTGTTTCGAAAGCGTGTGTACTACGCTGCTTACACAAAGCACAGTTGCTGGTTATGGTAAGGTGGCACTTGTGTTGGCCTTGCAGTAACACAGCAGCTGCCAGCGGTGCTGTTTCTTGGCAGAGGTAACAGTAAGGAAGCATGGTTGTGTGTTTCCAGTGCTCCTAGAGTCTTCTGGCCTTTAAGAGGGTTGGAATGTCTCAATGGCTGTTTACATTGTACCCTGCAGTTTTCAGGAGCTCAGTGAAAGAGTATTTTTATTCCTTGAAATTTACTCTTCTTGGGCTAATACATAAAAGGGAAAAGATGTTTGCTGAGTGATAAACTGCTAGGTTCTATTTGAAGGCTTGAGTTGCATTGAGTGGTGGTTTACTGAGTGACTATTTTTTTTACTGTGCAGAGGATGCCTTCTCTGGCATGGAGTGGATGGTGGAGAAGATGGATCTGAAGGAATTTGATTTTGATGCCCTGTTAGGTATGGAACATCTGGAAGCCACCGTCTCACCAGACGAGCTGATGGCCACGTTGGAAGACACGTGTGATCTATTTAACGCTACCATCCAGGAATTTCACAACAAAGAACTTCCACTGATAAATAATGTAATCACCCATCTCCCCGAATCCCCAGTTGGAGCTGATTCAATGGCCCCATTGGCTTCCCTTTGGTCTTTTCCCCTCTCCCCAGGGTCTCTGACTTCCACTCCAGACCACTCATTTAGTTTAGAACTAGGTAGTGAAGTGGATGTTCTGGAAGGAGAAAGAAAGCGGGAGTGCCCCACTGTTGTGGTGGTGATCACCAAGTCTGAGAAAGAGGAGGAGAACCACTCTGATGATAGTGGAATATGCATGAGCCCAGACTCCTACCTGGGAACCCCCCAACACAGCCCCACCAATTCAGTTGGATCCCCCAATGGCAACCAGTTCCCTGCAGATGCCACCAGTGGCTCTGTGCGGTCCAAACCATACGATCATCCTGCAGAGAAGGTAGTGTCAGCAAAGGTGAAAGGAGAAAAGAAAATAGATAAGAAACTGAAAAAGATGGAGCAGAATAAGACTGCTGCCACACGTTACCGGCAGAAGAAGAGGGCAGAACAGGAGGCACTGTCTGGGGAGTGCAGAGAGTTGGAGCAGAAGAACCAGGCCCTGAAGGAAAAAGCAGATTCCCTTAGTAAGGAAATCCAGTACTTAAAAGATCTGATAGAAGAGGTCCGCAAGGCCAAGGGCAAGAGAACTAGAGTCCCTGAGTAGGGTAGTCAGCAGTGTTGTGTGCATGTAT
The DNA here is from genome assembly GCA_020086605.1 of Lanius collurio. Taxonomy (NCBI): domain Eukaryota; kingdom Metazoa; phylum Chordata; class Aves; order Passeriformes; family Laniidae; genus Lanius; species Lanius collurio. The sequence goes on from JACBWW010000005.1 coordinate 6,994,086, forward strand.
ATAAGCTTCCTGCTAAAGCTGTGTATTGCTGTCTAATAAATTTTGTAGTAAATGTGTAATGGTGGTGTGTGATGAGTGGTACCTGTAAAACCAGCATGGCCTGAGCCACATGTGGGTGTAAGTACAAGCACAACAACATCCTGTGTGTGTCCCTAGAGAGTGCAGCGTGACACTGGCACTGCTTGGGGGGTGGTGAATGCACACTGCAAGTGCCCAAAGTGCTTTGAACTGGAGTGTTTAAATAAAAGTGTCTCAGTTGGCCTGTCCTGTTCTATAATATACATGTGTTCTAAACTGAGAGGGGATCACACTGCACTGCCTCAGGGTTTTCAGCTAATATGTAAGCCCACTACACTGAGGTTGGAGAGTCTATGGAAGACAAAAAGTCAATAATGTGGTGGGAGATTTTTTTTAAGTTCAGACTTCGTACCATTGTCTCTGAAGAGAGGGAGGGGTCCTGAACACTGGTGAAAGAAATGGGCATCTTGGCTAGGAGACAAGCCCAGAGCAAGCACCGGTGTTAACTGCACCTGGGTTCCTCATGAGCCTGTGGATCTCTTAAGTGCCCAACCCGTGAGCAGGTGCTGTGTCAGACCGGTGTGAACTGGGCCACATGGGTGGGGTTGTTGTAGTGCTTTTACTGATGGGTCACGGTCCTGCACCCGGTGTGAAAGTCTTGGCCAGCCACTGATGAGTCAAATTTTAAGCTGTAAATACAAATTTGACTCTTCTGCCAAGACCACAGCTGAGGTAGTCCATAAAACTGGTTCAGCTGTAGTCCTGCCTCAGCTGTGTGGGGAAGGTACTGGTGTGCTGGAGCAGCACCTGTGTGGGGGGTTGGGGTTGCTTTAGGATTGTAGATGTTCCATTTTTAATTACTTCATGGTGATGCCTTAGGTTTTAACTTTTATAGTTTTCAAATCCTGTACTGTCTAGTGTGTAACTGAAGTTTCTTGTGGCCTGTTAGCTGCCGTTCTCCCGTGTAGTTTGACATAACAAGCCTCTCCGAGCTTGCTGTACAAGGCCACCCAGCTTGTCCCAGGCCCTAAATGTGTAAACTAACATCTTAAGAAGGGGGATAAACTTGGGGAAATGACATCATTAACTGAAGGTTTAATTGGAGAATTAACTCTGATATGCAAATGAACCAAACTTCCAAAAGTGTGAAGAACTCGTGACTCGGGGTCCATCTTGGGTGTAGCCTTTCACTGCCCAGGGTGTACCTTTGAAGCCCCTTCAATAGCTATCCTCATTCCCTTATTCTTGTCTCTGCTTTTAGGTGGCCATCTCTGGCATCAATGTGTGCTCAATTTTTTTTTTTTTTTGCCACTGCTGTCCCTATCTAGCAGCACTTAATCCCTTTGGCATTTGGACACGCACATCCTTTCTGAGGAGTTGATTCCTTCTCACTTGCACTAGCATGGCTCCCTGAGCTGCTGAGCTCAGGTGCCTGGACATCCCAGCCTGGCTCTGGCACACACATGCAGTGCAGTGGCCAGTGCTGGAGTGGGGAGGGAAAAGGTTCTTAAAGGAGCCTTGGAGAATGGTTTCTCCCCTTGCAGTTCGACATTTTAGCTCCTTATGCTCTCAAGTTGGGGCTACATCCCTGCTCCTTGCCCAAGCCATTACCTGCCGTGGGATGCCAGCTGTGTGGGGGTGACCTGGTGTGTGAAGGCTACTGCAGTGGATGGATGGCACAGGTGGCTGTTGGCAGCAGGAGCCAATTACCATGGAGGGCTGAATTGGCCAGGCTGTCAGTGGCACCTATCTGTGCCTACAGCTGTGCCTGGGCAGCTGGATGCCACTGAAATTACAGCAAGAAGGCTCCCTGTCGGGAGTTAGGGCTCATGCCACGCTGAGGGTGGGGTGGATAACTAAGGCACTCCCCTTGGCTTCATGAGACAATGTGTATGAGTAGTCTCAAACCTCCTGGGTAAGGGCACTGGTGACCATGTACTGTATGAATAGGATGCCCTGCACACTGGAGACTACAAGCAGGGACAAGGGAGTCTCTTGTGGTTTAGAAGGTAGAACAACGTAATAGGTTTCCTTTAAATCAGCTGCTCCAGCCAGGTTGGGGGTGGAGAAAATTAGAGGTGGAAAAGCCCCAAGATTTTTGTCAAATCTGTACCTGAGGTGACATTGTGCTTGGTTGCAGTTGAGCCACAGAAAACATAGTAACTGGTATAAGTCTATGAGCTGGTGGCTTCCCTGTGCAGTGGAAAATCCTCCACTCCTCCTCATACTGATCTCCCTTTCCCACCACAGGGCAACCACCTCCTCTTCCCTTAGAGCCACTTCTGCTTACAGCTGGCAGCAGCCTGGGCAGAGGGAGCAGCGTGTGTTTTGCTGCCATTACTAAGTTCTCCCAAAGCCTGGAAACATTGTCAGCACATTTATTCCCTCCCCACCCCATGGCAGGGCTGTCTGCAAGCCACTCATGGCTAAAACAAATTTTTCTTCGTGTCCATGCTCTGCAGGTAGATGAGGCAGTGTCTGAGCTGGCCAGTAAGTACATGATTCTGGTTTCTACAACCCTGCAGAGAGTATGCAGACCCAATTTACCAAATTACACTCACTCCAGGGAAGGAAGATCAGAGTTGGAACAGGCGAGAAGGAATGTGTGATGCATCCATGCTGCTTTGGTCTCTGCAGCTGTGCATGTGCTTCATAGAACTCCTTGCAGGAGAATCAGAAACCTGCCCTTAAAGAGCAGTCAGCACTCGGTGCTTGCCGAGGCTCCGAGCTTGTGGCTTTGCAGAGACAGCCCATATGGCAATCTCATGCAACGCCTGCTGAAATGACGCTGTGTTTCCATACTTAGTAACTTAGTTAAGATTATACAGGGGCTGGAGATCAGGACTGACTCTTCCTCTGCATTTTTTATCCAGACTTTTTTTCCAGGCTTCAGTTAGGCACAGCAAGCATCATGCCACTTTGGCTCTACAGCCCAGCAGCTTGTCCAGCCTGCAGCAGGAGCTAAGGAACACCCAGGACACTGTCACAAACTCCAGCCCACAAGGGTAAAAAGTCTGATAGCCTCCTGCCTAGTAACTGATTTTACATTTTGCAAACTGCAGGAGCTCTCTCCTTTTTCTCACAGCCTCACAGAACAAATGTGCTTCAACTGAATCCTTGCAGCTTGCATAGAGCATGATACCATGTCCAGAATTAGATAGTAGTGCATGAAATGCAGGCTTTACCTACTGCCAGAGGAGCCTTGTTCTTCTACATCCTTGGAAAGAGCAGAATTTCCCCAATCTGCATTATATAAAAGCTATTTCAATCTGAAGTTGGCACGGCTGATGGGATTTCTGTTTCAGTTATTTCTCCTCTGAATTAAGGGCAGTGAAGTAGACTTCACATGCAGTGTGCAGGACCCTCAGGCTCCTATCCCCCAGCCAATTTTGTGCTTCATGGTAAATAGGAGTCCAATATTCCCCCACATAACCAAACAACCTCTTCCAGTTCACTGCTTTCAAAGCCTTTTCTCACAAGCTTGTTTCTGCTGTTATCATAATATTTATAACTGCCTTCCTCTTCACCCTGCCTTTAGAGAGACCCAGGTGCATGCCCTTCTCTTTCAAAATGAAAAGGAGAAACCATCACTGCTGACAACTTCTTCACATGCCTGTGTGGAGAATCAGATGCACCTTTGCAGCACACTTACAAAAATAAATCCACAGCTGCAGTGTTGGGGAATGAAGAAAGAATGATGATAAAATCTTTCAAATAGCTTTTGCCCTGGCAGAAAGCCCAGAAATAGCTGCAAGGTCAGTCTGTCCTTTGGGAGATGAATGCTCCTCCAGTTCTCCCGAGCTGGACTATAGAAAGAAAATGTGGCTGATTCTGATGGAAACAGTTTCACACGGTGGTAGTCCATTCATAGCCTTTTTTGGGGGGTGGGAAATCTATACATTTTTGGCCAGAAGAATACCAGTTTTCTTTATCTTCCCACAGACTTAGGCCCTCAGAAAAAAAAACCAAAAACCAAAACAAAACAAAAAAAAAAAACCCAAACAAACAAAAAAAAACCCCAAACAGGTTCTCTATTATCCTTCCTATAGGCATAATTTCCATCTTGGGCATACTAATTTTTTCTCGGTATGGTCCAAGTAGCTTCTGGGGCTATCCTACCTTCCTCTGTGCTGCTATATTCACAGCCTTGCCATGCAGTCCTGCACATAAACTCCTGTTATGCTTCATTTCCAGTGCAAAGGACATCTCGAGGTCTTACCATGAGCATCCCTTGCTGGGCCACAAGTGTTCGCCTTTGCTGACTTTCCTGCTGAAATGCTTCAGGGCCCTGTGAATTAGCAGAGGAATTCAGTCCCCTGACCTAGGCAATACTATTTTGGCTGCTCAAGTATCCCAGGTATGCTGCCTTTGCATTATTTTAGGTGCACTCATGCAGTGTCATAAGTGAATGAAGTCACTGAATGAAGGAAGCTGGCTGCACCTACAAGCTCCAATTTCCCTATTACAGAGGTGCATGTCCTCCAAGCAATGGCCAGCTGCCTCTCAGTTCTCCTTCAGCTGCTCTCTTCCTCTCTTTTGCACGCACACACCCTTTTAAGGAATGGCAGGAGCGAGTTCCAGGCACAGCAAATGCATCAGCTTAATTTATATAGGGCAGAGAATCTCCCAGTGCTGAAACTCCTCTACATCTCCATTGCAGTTTGCGGGAAGGTGGAGAAAGGGCCCTGGTCTTTGCCTCCCATTAAAGGAGATAAATGGTCTTGCTGGCACGCAAACAGTGCAGCTCAGGACAGACCAGCTTGGCTACATAACTGCTTAGCCCTGCCAGCAGCTTATTCCTTCAGAAAAAGGTGCATGTAACCCTGTAGACAGCTGCAGAGCAACCTTCATGCTTTTTATGTCCCCTGCCCCCACCAGTTAGTGGTTGGCTCTCTTTATCCTATTTAACATAACTACAGATAGATATGCAAACCTTTAATCCCGCTCCAACCTACCAGCCCTTCATCCTGCTTTGGCTGGAGTTCCACATTTTGAGCTGCAAGCAGACAGTGGGCAGCCTGCCTTCTTTCACACTCCTCATTTCAGCTCAAACTGATGGGTCTTCATGTCTCAAAATGAGAAACTTCCTTTTGCTGCAACTTTTCTGAGTTATTCAGGGCCCTGCTGCTATGTACCCTTTTTACAATAACCACTTCCCTTCCGGAGGTGTTCAGGAGCCTGTAAGTGCTGTAGGTGCTGATGCTGTGTTGATCCTCAGCAACACTGAAATGTAAGGCCGTCATGAAAAAAAAACCCAGAGGGTAAGACTGGCTAAGTTTTTTAGGACTCTTGCCCACCCCTTGACTTTCCCCTATAGCCTTTTCAGAGTTTTCAATCTCATTTACCTGAACAAGTTCATTGGCAGCCAGGTTTGTTACTGCTATGTCATTTCAGAGGCAAGAAGATGGTGTTCTGAACAAACATGTTTTGGTTTACATTTGCAGTGCTCCCCTCCCTGATACACACATAGTGCTGTTAGTAGCTGTTGTTGCTTTCTGTGGTAAGGATGTGGAGGCTTGCTGGTACAGCAGAGGCTGTATGGGCTTACATTAGCTTGTACCCACTGGAACAAATTTCCTTTTATTTGCTTTCCATTCACATAACAAGGGAGCAATAGGCCATTAAGTTGGTTGATGAATCTTATTCACACTAAGCTAGCTCAAGGCTGAGCATCTGGGAACTATTCTAAACAATATCCCTGGAAAGGTTCTACCTCACTAGTAACACTCCAGAGCTTTTATCTGCATTCATATTAAAGCTGCCACCCATTCTGACTCCCTGCTGCGTGTGGGTGGAGATGCCCTGTAAGATGGCATCCTCACCATTCCCTAGCTCAGCTACCTCTATTTTCTGCTGCAGGATGCTCAGCTGGTGTCGCAGAGCTGGGAAGGGAGCCAGCAGCCTGATGAGCTCAGTGAGCACGCGGCACTGGCCTGGCAGCGCTGGGACACGTCCCTGCGCCGCCACTCGTAGATGTGCGGGAAAGAAATGCTGTCCAGCAGGTCCGAAGGTTGTTGTGGGCTTCAGCCTGTCAGCTTCCAGCATGGGAAACTGGTTGGAGGCCAGCTAGGAAAAGCAGCTATGGCATCTGCTGCTTCCCTAACCCCTTCTTGTCTATTCCATTGGGCAGAGAAGTCTGGCTGCAAAGAACAGAGATCATGGAGTCTTAGAGTGGTTGGGTTAGAAGGGACCTTAAAGATCATCTCATTCCAAGCCCCCTGCCAGGGACACCTTCCTCTAGAGCAGGTTACTTGAGGCCCCTTCCTGCCCCTTCAAACACTTACAGGGATGGGGCAGATTGCTCCAAGGTAGCCACCTCCTGGGGTTCCGGCACAGCCAAGGAGCTGGCATGCTCTGGGCATGGCTAGGCAGACAGCTGGAGTATGAGGAGGTGCCTGGCTTTAGCTTAACACCAGGCACATACAACAGGCTGATACCTGTTCTGCCCTCTCATTTGAAGATATTCCCCTCAGGGGGCACTCCCTGTCCTTACCTAACCAGTATTCAGGGGGCATTGCTCTTCTTTCCCAGGAGCTCCTACCCTGCCAGAGAGGGGGAAAGCCAAGGCTGGAATGTGTTAGATCTCTGCCCTTGCGGATGGTATCTCTAGAGCCACCATCCACTTCTGCTTCTTTTTCCTTCCTCCCACAAAACAAAGTTTAATTTATTTAAGGATACTGTTGACTGTACAATCAAGTTTAGCTTCAAACAGCAAAATTCAGTCTGTCAGGAAGCTTTACCCTCCTTGACAACATAATGCCTCAAGAAGTATGTTGATTACTTGTGTTGGCTCTAATAGTCTTTCCAGCCAGTAATGAGAACTGCCACCCAGCTTTGAAACTCCACTGGTCTGGGTTATTATCCTCATGCAGAACTGCTCTGAGCCCCTCTTTAAAGTTCCTCATTAACTTTGAAAGAAGAGCTTTCCTGTTTGCTTACATTTGCAAGCAAACACGCTGCATTTTGTACAAAGAGAGTGAACCATCTTACCCTCCTGCCCTTTTCTGGAGCAAGGAAGGATGGTTTTACTTCCCTCAGCCTTTGGGAGAAGGCCCCAGGGGCTGAACAACCACAGAAACAAGGTTGCGTAGGAGGAATGGGTAGAGGAGGAGCAGGAGAGGACATGAAGGATCTCTGTAGGGTCACAGGAAATGCCAAATACTGAAGATGAAGGCTTAAAACAAAATAACACCCCAGAAATCTACTTCTTTCTGTCAAGTTGTGGCACAGCCAGCTTTTTCGCACAGTTAATTATCCTCATGACAGCTCCACACAGAGTTGCTTGTGTTAGGCCAGCTCACATGCACTGCAGCAGGCACACAGAGAAGAAGTTTTAGGGAGACATGTGCTAAATACACATTTTGCTCAACAATTTTTTCAAACAAAAGTGCTTCCATTCTTTTAAGAAGTTTTTTTTTTTTTTTTTTTGATTTTGGAAGCAAGAAAAAACTAAAAAAGGGGAACCATTCTTTGAACTGTTCTATATTTACCACTTCTGGCTGCAGATAGTTGAACTTGATCCTATTATAAGAAATCCCCTCCCACGTGCTATTACCCAATTTCCAGTACACACACTTCAGTATGCTCACTATTTCCCCTGTCTGGATCTCATACCTCCAAGTAACCTTTCCTCCCATGCAGACAAGAGGAAAAGAACTCAACAGAGGAGGCATAGGCTTAAGAAGACAGCACTAGGAACTATAATCAGAGGGCAGGCAAGGGATAAGTGAATTCCTGTCTCTGCTGGCACCAAGCAGCTGCTGCTCAGGTCAGACGAGCCCTTTGTAATCAACTCATGAGCCTAACCAAAGCTTGGCATTAGTCCTTCTCATTAGCTGTTTTTTTTTTCTCAAGAGAACACATTTCCCATCTTCTTAGGTAAGGCGCAGGAAAAAGCAGTAGCAGAAGCTCCCCAGAAGCACATTCGGAGTGGTTTAGTGAGGAAGTTTCTGGAACAACACTCCCACCTGCTGGGCCTTCTGTTCGTTACAGCCGGGAACTTAGTGGTCGTCTGAGAGAAAACAACTTCCCTTCAACCCAGCACCACAAGATCAGGCTCAGATTTTAATTTGATGCTGAGACTAAAATCTGGGTCACAAGCCCTCCTGGCTACAGGACCTGGCAATACTCAGCAGTGGTGCCCTCCTGGCATGGCCAAATCTCGGTGGGACACTCTGCAATAAACATTCAAAAGACAACTTCCTCCATGTGAGAGCTCTTGGAAAGACTGAATAGCCAAAATGGAGGAGTCACCTCCATTCCAACCTGCACTCTTTGAAGGCCTGAGCATGTCAGAGAGATGATTAAATACATGTGTCAACATGAATCAGAGAGGCCATTCACACAACTGAGTCATCCTAAAGAGAGGAATGCTTGGATCACAGCAGTGACACAGTTTATCTTCATCACCTGTCATAATAATCACTACTACAAAGGCAAAGGGAGACAGTGTCTGCAACAATTATTTAATCAAATGACATATTAAAAGTTTTTACAATGACTGACAGACCTGACAGGGGCTGTAATAAGAACCTAAACTGCAGGGTTACTCAAGTTTAACAGTCTTTCAAAGCATCCTTCCCTTCCAGAGATATACTAATGCTGGTACAAAACATTTCTCCATTCAGATACAGTACTTTCAATGCTCCCTGCCAAATAACACAGGCAGCAGGAGCCTTATATCTTGAGGAAGGGGAAAAAGATTTTTATTTGGCTTAGTCCACCCTTCTACATCAAGAATGCAAGACATGCTGGCTGCAGGAAGATAATTATAAGGACAACAGAGTTCAGAGCCAAGAGTGCCTCTGTGGCTTTAGCTGCCCAGTAACCAGAGCTGCTCTGCAAGTCCGACACGGAGGTATTTGCTGGCAGAGGCACATCCCCCATGTGCCATCTCAAACACGTCAAGGAAATGCCCAGGCCTGCATGCCAGGCTGGAGAAGCTGCAGAAAGGCTGGAGCTGCAAGAACCCCCGTCACGATGTTTATGGTATCCCAAAGTATTCCCTCTCAAATTTACGGAAATCTTCCTCGGTAAACACAGTGCCTTCAGGCTTCTTCTTTTCTGTCTTCTCTGGAGGCTGATCCTTGGACTTCCTACCTCTGTTCTGAGCAAGAACCTTCAGACAATACAAAGATGGAAAAAAACAACAGTCATTGTTATCCAGACCAAACTACAAAACAGTGATTTTCAAGCCCACCTGCAGCATCCCTTCTGTTCCACAAGAACCCTGCTATTTTCCAGAGTGCCTCCAAAGAAAAGTGAGAGGCAAACCACTGATGTTAACCAAAGCAGGTCACTGGGACAACAGCAGATACCAACTTGTTATTTGGAGTCAAACATGAAAACTATTTTCTAATAATTGTCCCAGACATAAGAACATTGATTTCAATTCAGAACTTTCTGAAACTATAGCCTTTTTTTTACCCCCTCTCCCCATGACACAACCCGAAAACCCAGTGAGTCTGTGGAATTCCTTCAGCATCTTCTGATACACTGTCACCATCTCCAGCCTGAGAAACACTGGCCTAAACCACTTTCATTTATTTATGTATGTTAACAGCCTGTCTCTCATATAAACAGCCCAAGGTTCTAGCACTATCAGCTATTCTTCTCTTCAAATCCTGGCATGAGACTACCTTTTAGGGAAGATCACTCAAGAAATTCTCAAGTTATGAGAAACACCATTTAAGAGGCTAAGTAATCCCTATTAACATGAGCCAGCAGCACATCTGGTTCCTTGTTAATCAGCCTCCAGCTACAGAGGCCAGTTTGATCAACAGAGTAAGGAGAAGGTCTGAACCAGCGCTTTTCTGCCAGCTGAAACTACAAAATATCTTCGGTAATTAAGAAAAGCCAACAGCTGCCAGGATATTTGAGGAACGTGACGTAGGGTGTGGCATCCCTGCCATGGAACTGGATGATCTTTTAAGGTCTCTTCCCACCCAAACTATTCTATAATTCTGTGATTTTGCCTAGTATCAGAGAACATCATAGGGGACAACATATTAACAACAGTTTAAAGCTTAGTAAGTTGTTTTTCCAGTGCACACAGGAATTCCTCAAGGCCATATGTAGACAGAATCTTAATTTGACTCTCTTGTGCAAGGTATAAATTTGGAAGATCCAGGGATGATTCCCATTCATTCACCTGTGTTCCTCAGTAGAAACAGATGATCTCCCCCCCGCCCCCGCCCCCGACAGAAATTACAGTCTTACTTGTTCTGTGACGGCTTTGTCTGCAACAACTCGTCCCTTCAACATGTACCGCAGGTTTTCCCTCAAGTGATTCACAGGCTTCTTCTTATGGTACTCCTCTGGGGCAAAGCAGAAAGGGACAAAACTCATCAGCTGCTCATCCAGGCAGCTCACAAGGAGAGACACAGGAGGATCAGCAAAGCCCCAGGAGAAAGACACCGCTACAGCTCAGGGATAGGGGTGCGCCCACAAAAGAGGCTGCGTTTAAGTGAGCGACACCAGGAGGGCATGCAGGAGAATGGGATGGGATGGATACAGTGACCGGCAGCGTGGCTGCAGAACACCACAAGGGTACCCGGTGCGAGGGTTGCGGAGGGGTCGGGACTCACCTATCGCCGATTTCACGACTCTGCCCTTAACCGTGGCCTTGTTCCTGCCGGGCTCGGGTGCTCTCTTCCTCCGCCTCGCCGCGCCCGCCGCCCTGGGGCCGGCCCGGCCTCGCTGGAGTCCCGGCGGCGCCTTTGCCCGACCTGCAGCGGGAAGAGGAACGGAGTCACTGCAGCCGTTCCGGGGAGCCACCCTGCGCCCGGCCGCACAGCCCCGGCCCCGCGGGCTCACCCGGCGGCTCCAGCAGCTCCAGGCCGCGGCGCAGCAGCGCTGCCGACATGTCCGCGCCGCGCTCCTTCCGTGCCGCCCCCACAGCGCCCCGCGCGGCCCGGCGGGCACCGCCCGCCCGTGAGGGGCGGCAGCGCCGGCGCCGCCGGCCCGGTGAGCAGCGGGCACGCTCCTCTCGGTGGCGCCCAGCGACAGCACACACAGCAGCGGCCGTCGGCTAGAACGTAACAGTTTTCACCTAAAAACGAGGCAGAACTTCTCTGCGTTTAAGGCGCCAGAGCAGGCTGCCCAGGGACGTCGTGGAGTCTCCGTCTTTGGAGACATTCAACATCATCTGGACATGTTCCTGTGTCCCCTGCTCTAGGTGACCCTGACTTGGCAGGGGCTGGAGCTAGATTATGTGAATATCAAGATTATTTTAAGTCAGGGTGTTCTTTGATGCAAGATCTTTGAATACTTTCAATGCTAATCGACAAGAATAAAGATTTAATCAGTGGAACAGGCAGCAGCTAGCATCCCTTTGTCAAGGACGTCCAGAAACGAACAAATTTTAAGGAGGCAGTACGTCAAGATGTTCTGTGTCAGTAGATCAGATAACAGTTAGTATCCCTTACTCAAGGAACTAACAACCTTTAAGGTTGTAGAAAATCTAGATGTCGATGTATATCTATTGATGCCCAAAAGATAGGCTAGAAATAAATCCCTATAGACCGATGTCTGTAGAGCAGGTATTTGTTTATTGCAGTGCTGGTGGTGAGGGGGAGCTTTCCTCCTAACTCACTCTCCTTTGTCAAGTGCGGTGGTAAATTTGTACAGTAAAATTTGCTTTAATGTTGCTGTGTCATTACAGCATCATCACATATGTGCCGGAACTGATTTACATAGCATGATCTCATGGTTATTAGATAATTCTTTGCACTGTGCATGCACTTCCTCAATTCAGGGGTCTTTGGGAGTCTTTGATGAAGGCTTCTAAAGTCTTCTTTGCACTTGAACTTTTCATCTTTGTCTTTGGGGCATGCATAGTCACGATGCTCTTTGGTCCACCTGGTCTTAACCGGCCTAAATTCTTTGTTTTGAGGCTAATTGGCTTTGGCTTGCCAATTTCTTATTAGTACTACACTTGTCTATCTCTAAAATGATACACCTGGTAAGTTGCTGGGGTTTTTTCTCTCTATTCTGCATATAAGCAACTAGTTGACTATATACTAGCCATTATATTGTATAAAAAGTTGTTCATATCAGATTATATGGGTATCAAAAGTTATGATTCAGGTTATATAAATATCAGGTTATCGGTATAGAAGTTATGATTCAGGCTACATAAATATAGAAGGCTATGTTTCAGGTTATATTGATATTCTTCAGGTTATATTGATAAAAAGTAATGATTTAGGTTATATTGATATTAAGGTTATATAGAGAGATATCTTACAACCCAAGCTATATATATAAGCACTTTGTTACTTTGACCTAAGTTATACAGACATCACTATGTATACATTGCTAAATTGGCAAAGTACTCAAGGTCCGTGTATGTTCTCTATAATACTAAAAGTCATGCCTAAAGGTCAAAAAGATCCCTGCCCAGGGGAAGGCCCTTCCCCAGAACCTACACAGATGTTAGCTGGGGTTATGTAATTACTCTTACTAACTCATCACAACACAGGGGCTGTAATTGGAAAGTTACAAACACTGAACTTCTGCTTATAAATGATGGTGTGGAAAGTCCAGTGGCTGTGCTTAATTTGTGGAATGTCACTGAGCACCTAGGATCATGCAACTCTGAAATACATGATCAAAGTCTCTCAAAGTGTGTAATTGTTGGCTTGTTGCACACCAAGTAATGAATCTGATTTTGTGGACAGTGCGATGGGTCCTGCCATCACAGGGGTTGTCACAGGCCAGGATGAAAGGGGATGGTGTCATGTTTTGTCTCAGCAAGGCCCCAAAATCCAGATTTAACTGTGCTAGACTTGTCAGGCAGAGAGGTTGACTCTCCCATAAATTGCATCTATTTTCCAGAGTTACTTTAGTCTATTTGTTTAAAGCTTTCTTCTCTGGTTTTCACCCCTCTAGAGACTTCATGCTAATATCTGCTAAATTTAGCTATCATTTGAATAAAGCTCATTCAATTATAGCCAGTGCTGCCAGTAACAAGCTGCCACCGGAGGAGGAAAGAGACAGACATGTCCTGCAGGGAGAAAGGGATACAAATGGCTCTCATTGTTTCTCATAGTAATAATCTGTAACAGGGACTGATAACAGTTAAACCTTGGTTTATTAAAAGACAGTCATTCTCCAGCCCCTGCAGATGTCGCCTCAATGCCTGTCTTTTATTGTTCCTTCTCTTCTGAATCCCTCCCTGGATGGATACTGGCATCCTGTGTCAGTTTCTGCTGATAGTGCTAATACATTTTTCTGGACAGGACTTGTGTGGTTCCTATTCCTGGCTTCAGAGCTGGGAAACATTAACCATTTACTGCTTGTTCAGCATGTTACTTCTCACTCTTAAATTTTCCCTTTAATGAGCTATTTTTAAAAATTGATTTGGAGGGACAGTCACTGGGTATGTAACACAGAGCACTTCTCCATTTTCTTGTTTTCTGTTCATAGGTGGTAGAAAATTGAACCTGCTCAGCTCTCACTCTCTGCTGGATTTGTCTTTCCAGTTATGTGAAAGCTCACAAAGGTACAAGGAGGTTATTGTAGCTTTGTGAAGAAACTGAACAAGCCATGAGTTAATAGCTTATTGCTGAAATTGAAGAAAACAATAGAGAATATTATAGTCAGCAGAAAAGTTGTTACTGCTTGTATATCCAGATTATCTTCATCTTGGTCAGAGCGGATAAATGGTAGCTGCCAATGCCATGGGGAAGGTATTTTCAAAAATACTTCATCAGTCAAATGCTCTCTTTTAGCCCCTAAAATACAATTTACAGGTTCTGTGTAAGCTGTTCATGGTTTTATATTGCATAATATATTCAAGATAGCTTATTCTACTGATTAAACAGTACGTTTGTATAATTTATTAGGATCACCTATACATTGTTACACATGCTTTGTGTCAGAACGGTGAAACCTCATAAATGCCTTATGCAGGCATGTGATGCAAAAACATCTTTGTTACCAACAGTGCAAAACATGTTTAACAAATTAGTGTGACAGAAGCTGCACTGACTTATTATCCTGTTAGTGGAAAACATATCCCCTTTTCTACCTCAAAAGTAAACCATTACCATTTCCATTTCTGTTGTGCCAATTAATAATGCTCTCAGTTGTGTAGGTCTCTCAGAAAATCTGACTCCCTTCTTATTAAATACCTCCAGTAGCAAGGGAACCATAATACAGGCAACTCCTCCTTTGACCAGCAAGGCTGGGCACAGACTTGCTGTGATTTTAGTCAGCAATTACCCGCAGAATAAAATTTAATGAGCACACAGGGGTCACTTTGTTGAAGAAAGAAGGCAAGGCACTTTCTTTAACTGCATTCGGTCTCCTGCCTCAGAGTCTGGTCAAGCTCTTGAAACTGGTTAGCTCACCAAGAAGTTAAATGGATGCACACATTGTGGTTTGACACATTCCCCAGGTTTGGATCTGTTGGCAAAGATCATGGCCTAACATAGGCTGTGGGGTTTTTAACACTTTGTGAAATCCCGTACCTATTATTAATACTTTACATTTCTCCGTCTCCTTTTAACAGGATCTGGCAGCTTTTCTCAGGGCACGATCATTGCTGTTCCTCCGGACTGTGACTCCTGACAAGCTGTGCTTGGTCTTACCAGACATGGTGATCACGGCATCCGTCCTGTCTCTGCTGAGTGGCTCTGGTACAACCAACACCTGTCACACTCCTGCAGACAGAGGTGCAGAGTCTGCCTTTGCTCTTTGACCTTAATAGAGAATCACACTCACAACTTTTCCCTGCACTGCTAAACAAGATAATTTTCTTGGTTTGTGTTAGGAATGTACAATCATCTCTTAATATGAGCTGGATTTTGCCTGTATAGAACATGTTACTTCTACTATAGCTGTAGAATGCAGACATTGGATCACACAATCTCTTCTCCATGTTGTAAACTGTAAAATATCCTCTGCTGGCCTTAGATTAAGTCAACTACCTGTTTCTGATAAATCTGCTTTATGCTGAGCACAGCATATTAAATGCTATATTTCTCTTTGCAGGAGCTTCCATGGCTTTATCAGTCTCTCAGTGGTGATGTGCTCCTCATGTCATCATGAGACATACATTTAACCATGCCATTCTTTTAATCAGTCACTGTTGAAAGCAGCTGAGCAGACCCTACAAATAGCTTTTTCCAGACTAGTATGTACTATTAAAAACTTAATGTTATAAGACTTTGTCTATATCAGTTAAAAAAAAAAATCAGTATTTCATGATACTGTTTTAAGGCCTCTATTCAAATTAAAATTTCATCCAAGATGAATAAAATTAAAATTTCATCACTTTGCAATCCCTTAAAAATCAGTTCGGTTTGCTCTTTGAAGCACTTTGGGGACCGAATGAATGCCAAATGGTCTTCATTTAAATGTGTAACATCTAAATAAATCACTGTCTTAGAGCCTGAATAATCTGAGTTTGGATGGCAAAAACCACAGGTGCTGCATTTCAGATTAAGAATGCCTTTCTTTTTGAGATTTAAGCTGTCTTCAAAAGCTTTCTGGCGCTAATATTCATGTTTTATAGCTTTCTTTAAGTCTCATGCCTCAGTGGGTAGCTGGCTTTTCAAGTACTAATAACCCAGCCTACAGATCAGTTGGAGTTTTAAGTAACTTCCATATGTGAATATTATCAGTTCACTTTCTTCTTGCTTTCTTATGGCATTGAAAAATGGTAATTTTTCCTGCTTGAATATGCAGAAAAAATTCCTGGTTCATCTTAGAGCAACTATTCTTTTCCCTATTATTCTTGGCTTTGGAAGACATCTGATTTAGCTTGTTCCACCTTATTATTCTGTACTACACGCTAGCAAAGACATAACTGATATTCATATCTAATCATACTGCTGTCTGTGGCAGTTCATAATAGCTGTCTCTTTGCTCTTACTTTATGTTCCAGCTTTTGGATTTAGGGGGTTATGTAAGAGCCTCAGTCGGAAGGAATGTTGTGAAGGATGTGAGAAAACAGAAGCTAAGAGCAGCATTAGAAATAAAATACAAAAATCACAAGCATTTATTTAGTTTAGTTTTTCTTTTTTAAAAAAACAGTTTTATGATTTTGGGAAATGGGATCTTGATGTCTGAACGCTTGGTACGGTCCACATAGACACATATATCTGTATTGTCTCTTCCAAAATAGATCAGACTGATTTTCAAGCTGATTTGTAGCAGATTTTCACCTCACCATGTTTTCTCACATGTGGATTACAGAATATGCTTTGCTTTAAGCAGCTGTCCAGTTTTACCACCTCCCATATTCTGTATTTTCCCTTGAACAGCAATACCCAATTCTGCTGTCCTTAATATTTAGCTGTGTTTGCCAACTTGAAGCAGTTTGTGCTGTGGTCACTGTTCCTTCAAAGAGCCGTGGATCACTGCCTGCCCCATACCTCAAATGGATAGGAACCTTTGTCCTTTAACAGTATAACATGCTTTTGAAAAGCAGTTTAACTTTCCAGTCTACTGAATTTGAACAAGGACTGGGCAATGCTTTGATTTATACACTTGCATGGATAAGTATCTAGTTATTTTAGACTGACAGAAAGTATTTTATTCTGGGGTCTTTTTGGTTTTTTTTGTGTGTTTTTTGTTGTTTTTTTTTTTTTTTGTTTTTTTTTTTTTTGTTTTGTTTTGTTTTGTTTGTTTGGGTTTTTTGTTTGTTTGGTTTGGTTTGGGGGGTTTTGTTTGTTTTGTTTTGTTTTTGTGTGTTTTGTTTTGTTTTTAATCCAGTGCAGACATTTACCTCTTCCATTCACTTTTCAGTGACCTGTTCCAGGTCACCAAGAATCTGACTCTGCCTTACACAGGTTCTGTGAATAATGTTGGAGCAGGTTAGGATTAAATCAGCTTTCCACTGTACAAGATGCTGTAGTAAGAAATGAACTCTGCCCCGAATGAGACATCCTATACAGAGGGGATAAGGAAGCACAAGTATTAAGCAAGTCTCAACATCTTTTTCTTCTATGTGTTGTTTTCTTTTGCTCCAAATGGGAAGAGAACAAGTATCAGTAGCTCTGCTGGTGCTCTAAGAGCCCACTTTGTAGACAGAGGAAATATTTTTAAAAACATAAATTTAGGAAAAAAACCCCAAACATGTCCTTCTTCAGGTCTTGGAATACCAGAAGAAAGCACTTTGCTAGTAATAATTTCCATATAATACAGAGCTGGTGTCACAAGATTTTTGTGGAGAGAAAAATGGGTTTTGGCATCCAGACTCACAAAAATGCCTGGAAGTCCAGTGCCCTCATAATTTCTATTTTTCCCTGAAGAGAAAATTCTCTTCAGAAGAGCACCTGCTGGTCTTGCACACCCTCTAGAGTGGATCAGGCAAAACAATTCTGCAGCTGGAGGGGAATGATTTCTCTCTATTTCCCATCACTATCCTTAAATCTCAGAAGAACAAAGGAGTGGAAGGAACCCAGGGCTCAGAGTGATTGACTTTTCCCTGTTCCTTCTGTGGGCCATGGACATGGTTTCTGGGTCTTCCTCCTGCCCTTCCCACCTCCTTCATTCCTTCAGCATTGGCTCTGGGAGAAAGTGGCAGACCTCACTGCCACTGTTTCCCTCAGTTTAAAAGACCAAAACCTATCCTACTGCAGTTGCTTTTCTTTTTCCCTAAGAACCCAGGAAAAGATGATAAAGATCCTTTGGAGCAGGGATAGGCCTGAGTGAACAAAATATAGGGGAGCTGTGGACCAGGAGCTGCTAAATGGTGGAGAACAGGTATAACAGATGGCAGACACAGGAAGGGGGCAAAGGCAGGGCTTGGAGGGAATATCAAGTTTGCTTTGTAGATTTTCAGGCTGATTGAAAAGCATCATAGAAAGGTGAGTAAATTGTGAACAGCATCTACTGCCACATGTACACATTGGGAGCTATTGAAAAACTTGAGAGATTTAGGGACCTATTTTGCTTATTGGGGATCCAACTTATTAATTTTTGTGGTTTTGTGTCACTGGTACTGCTGGATCAGCATAACTTCCACAAGTTTAGAGCTTTTTCATGCAAGTCTTTACAGACTCTTCCGGGGCATCTCCCCTTGTTAGTTTGGAAACTTACAGTCAGTGATGGGTTTGATGAGACCTCAGCATCTGAGCCTCCAAGTTTACCAGGACCTTTGTTTTCCTTTAAAATCAGCTTCAAGCCGCTGGTCTACTACTGTTGATTTCAGTTTTTTGTTTTCTTGCCTCTGGACTTCAGCCTATCTTTTTTTTTTTTTCCCTTTTGTGCTTCTAGAATTGATCTTTCCTCTTTAAATTGCAGACTGACCTCCCTGGTTGACACTTGGCCTTCTTCTGTTTCACTTTTGGCTTTCCATTTACTCTTTATTCCTTCCTTACACTGTTTGTTTGTTTCCTGCTTTGTGGCTTTCTTTTGT
Organism: Lanius collurio; assembly: GCA_020086605.1. Lineage (NCBI taxonomy): Eukaryota > Metazoa > Chordata > Aves > Passeriformes > Laniidae > Lanius > Lanius collurio. The sequence goes on from JACBWW010000005.1 coordinate 7,012,474, forward strand.
GTTTTAGTCAGAAATACAGGTCTTCTATGCCAGAATCTGAGAAATTCACCCCAAAAAAGGTCCCCACTGAATACAGAGAAAATGGACAGAAACTGAAATGACAGTTTTGGGGCAAGATTTGGTGTGTAACATTCTTTAACTAGAGGGATTTGTAAAAAAGCACTAATGGTTCTCCATTCTGGAAATATTGTGGCCTTTGATGAAATAAAGTCTTGTTTCTTTTAGGAAGGATGTATTTCATCCTGGTTACAGTAGAATTAATGATCTCTCATGTAAAGAACTCGGAAATACACAAGAGAAGAGGTTGCATTGGAGCTGAGAGCTTATGTGTCCTCATGTTGCATATATGTGAAATTGGGGAATGTCAGTGGCTGCTGAGTGTTGTAAGGTGTTTTGAATCATGATAGTATGCCCCAGTCAAACCATCTTTAGTTATTCCTATTTGAGCCCTCAGAGAAAGACCAGGCTAGAATTACCCTCACCAGCTTCACCTGGCCCTCCACCTTCAGGTGTAGCAGGTCAGCTCCTGGAGGGTTCTTAAGTCCAGCCAGAAGATTCAGGGGGAAGAGCGAGAAGAAGAGATGAGAGGGGCTTGTGTCTGCTCTCTGTCTTGTTGTTTGGATTTCCTGGACTAACTCGGCAGCTGATCAGTGGGTGGGTTTTGTTGCTGCCATGAGCTTGCCTGGATCTTGGAGCATCAAGGACTGAAAGGTACTGAAAGATAAACTGTGCAAAATTGGAGTTTGGAAAGGAGAAGCTGAAAGGCTAAATACCAAGATAGCAAGGAATAGATAAAGAGGACTGTGCTGCACTAGATTAGGAACCAATTGTATTATCTCAAAAGTGTGTGTGGAGCTCCTGGACAAAGTAAAGAGACCAATCAAGTAATGTGTAATCTTGTGTACAGCAGTTGTAAAATGTATATGTGCTGTATTATAGATAAATTAGTAAATGTATAAGTGCTGTGTTAAGTAAGTAAGTGTAAGTGTAGGATAAGTAAGTGTAATACACAAAAGATGTGATAAGTAGTATTATTGAACAAATTGGAAGATGTGAGAGTTCCTGCATGATGCCCAAAGAGGTGGTGCATATTTTAAACAATAAGAAGCTTCTGCGTAATCACATTTATTCGTTGTACAGAAGTGCTGAGTTCCCACAGCTGAGCATGGCTGCTTTCAAAGCAGTGACAGCAAGGTGGAAGGCTCTGTGTTTTGTTCCCAGCCTCTATGCTACTTAAAATGTTTACAAGCCCCAGAGCTGGCTCAGAATGCAGCCAAATTTAGCTAGTTATGCTTGTCATCAATTATTAAGGGTTTGGAGACAGACAGGAGGTGGGCTGGGGCCGTCACGGGTTTTGCTGCCTTAGGCAGGCCTTGTTAGAGGATGTCTGTGCTGCTTGGTGGGGAGCAGAGCCAGGGGAGCTGGGGCAGCATTACTTGCTGCTGCTGCAGCTCCTGCCTGCTCTGTCCTCTGCTGGCACAGCCTGATCTTCCCATGGCTGAAGCTGCATCATGCATGTCCCTGCTTCAGTTGCTAAAGGTGGCACACGTCCCCTCCTGTTCCCCAGTCCCTTCAGATTTGAAGGGCTGGATGTTTATTGATGCAATACACACTGTGGTTTACTAATTTCTGGGATTTTTTTCCCCAGAAATGCTCATAACTGCACAGAATAAATTGTGAGGCTTTCCAGATCAAGGGAAGATATTCTGTCCTGTGGCTGGCATGCTGCATTCATCCGTATAGTGCCAGATCCCTTTCCCTGCATTCTGATTTTGTAATTTTTTCTCTCTTTTTTCCCCCTTTCCTTCCTGTGCTCTTGCCTTCTCTCTCTCTCTAATAGCTGTATTTTGTCTTTCCTTGTCTTATTCCCTGTTTCCTTGACTGCTGTCTCTTTTTACTGCTTTTGCTTCTCTGAACAGGATCCGCAATTTCTGGGGCTGTGGGAGGGTGACAGTTCAACCTGACTTTTTACTATTTATTCTTGACTCCCAGCAGTTGTGTCTCTCTAAATTATATGTTCTTCTCTCCTTCCATTTCTCCTCAGCACAGGGTAGAAAACACTCTTCTAGAAAGCACCGAGAATCCACTGATGTGTACTTGGGGGGCTCTCACTCTCTTGGTGTGTAGGGGCAGCCCTGGAGGTGCTGAGTACCAAACGCTGCGACATAAACCCCCTGCGGGCCAGGCTGCCTTTTCCAGAGCCGCATCTCCTACTCTGCCTATGTCTTCTGAAGACCGGGGAACAAATGCCAGCAGGAGAGGAGGCCAAGCTGCCATTCCTAGCACGGGTGCATGGTGCCACTAGGGCTCTCCTCACTAGATGTCACTGTGAGGCTGAGTTTCACCTGCACGAGCACCGCAGCCAGGAGAGACGCATGTTGAGACGGCTGATGAGTTTTAGGAAGGCCCTTCCAGAAGCAGGGGGAGGCCTCGAAAGAGGTTTGCAGGACAAGCGTGGAGTTGTTGTAGGTTTTACCTATCCTTGACAAGTTTTGGGAACAGAACGAGCAGGATGCATGGAGGCTTTGGGGTGCAAATCCATATCACTGCCTTTGAGCACCCATCCTGTCAGGGAGCGATCAGGGCGTTAGGGTGACTTTGGTCTGAGTCGTGCTCATCTCCTGTTGGTCACCATACTGATTTGGCAGCAAGTCTCTTGCTAATTAGTGTTCAGCCCTGGATCAGTTTACTGTCCCATCTGCCATCACCCGTGTGTAGCCCTGGCCCTAGCACACCTTTGTACTCCAAGTAGCCATGGTGGCACCTCTCTGACAGGGCTGCTGTGGAGAGGACCCTCAGGAGGCACCGTGGTAGCCCCAAGCTGGTGGTGGTGGGGGAAGTGGCAGAGGGAGGCTTGCCAGGGGCTGGCCTTTTCTTTTGCTAAGGGAGCCAAGTGATAGGTTGCAAGTCAGTCATGGACCCCTGTTGCTGAAGATGTGGGGCATGAGTACAAGGTGGGCCTTTTATCTCTTGATCTTGGTTCCCAGCACTTGAGTTCCTCCAAATCAAAAGACCATCTTTTTCCTTATGTTCCTTACTCCACGTTTTGTTCCTAAGACTTTGTAAACTGGACCCAAGGATCATGCTTCCAACCTTTGAAAAGTCCCTACTGTGCAGAACCTGTGAAGTATGTCCTAAGGGAGAGTAACTAACTAATAAATGTCCCATGAGCCACCTTTTCAGTGGTCCCAATGGTATTTAGTTAGTTTGGTATTTAGTAGAGAGGTAGTTTGTTTTTTTTTTTTTAAGTTAATCATCTGCAACCCAAACCAAGGGAACGAGAGTTATGTGGAAAGCCATCAGCTCCCAGGAAGAGTTTTGGTCTGGCTGTATGTAGGTGTACGGCCTCTTGTCTCTGTGGGTACACCATGATTTACGTTGGCGTAAGGGTACGTCCCACGTGCATGTTAGCATCCAGGTGAGCTTCTCCCTGGGTGCACTGATGTGACTGGAGACAATGCCATGGCATGTGCAGTGTGTGAGCTCCTCAGCTGATTTCTCACAGCCAGTTCACTGTGTGGGGTTCGGATGGCTGTAGGTAGCTGTGTGTGTTTGTGCGCAGCCTGGCTCCAAACTGCCAGGACTTGCAGCCTTTGGGGCTGGCAAAATTGGTGGGGAGCCCCAGAGACTTCTCCACTGGGCTCACCTTGCCATGCTCTTCCACCTGTGTGCTGCACTGGAGGCTGAATCCAGCTCCACTTGTTCACGTGCCAAGGCACATTAACATTTACTTTATCACAGTGCAGCCCAATTAATATTTGATTCTAGAAAATGAAGGAGGGCAGAGAGATTAAATGGGGTTGCTAGCTGGGATGGTGAGAGGCAGTCATGCTCTTTTTTTGTGCAGCCCAGAGGAGTAGCACTAAAAGATTTTCCTGGAGGAGGAATTGGGATTCCAGCAGGCTGACTGCTGTGTGGGATGATGAAGAAGGAGCAGGAAGTTGCTTGAACCCTTTGGGCCTTAATCATACATATCTGATAGAGAGAACATGGCTGGTTAGCCAGTGCTGATAGAAGGTGCAGGACTTGAAGCAGACCCCTTGGAAAGCTCTCTGCAGGATGAAATGGACAGATCCAGGACACAGAGTTCTGAGGAGCAACTTCTGTGCCATTTACTTGATGCATTGGCAGATAGTAACTCAGTGTCAGTGATGCCCTGTCAGTGCTGCTCAGCAGGACATGTGGCTTTGCTTTCAAAGCTCAGGCAGGTGAGATGATGCAGATGGACTCTGCCTCATGGCAGAGGTGACTCCTGTGCCCTCCCCTTCTTTGCAGAGCTGCCTGAAATCCCCTGAAGGCTGGGTGGCCCCGTGGGATCCAGCCAGGGCAGGAGAAGCTGGTCTGGGCTGCTACTACTTTAGGCCTCTCTCAGGTGTGATTGTCCCTACCCAAGTATGCATCATTTCACTTCCCAATTGAAAAGCTAAATGAAATTTCCAGGCAGTTTGCAGCTTTTTTGATGCACTTGTTTGCTTTTCTTCTGTTGACTCCTTTTTTTTTTTTTTTATTTTTTTTTTCTTTCTCTCTTCAATCCTGCCAGCTGCCTGCTATGAATTTAGTTTGTTTCAAGGGCAGGGGAAATTCATTTTCTGATTTCATATTTGGTGCGTAATAGCTTCTCCCCTTCCTTCGTTCCCTTGCCTTCTGCTGAAGTAAAGAGAGATGTCTTGGAAACATTTCTTTTTTAAAATCTCCTTCTGCCCTCTTGTAGCTACTTGGCCTCTTGGCTGACAGTGTAGGATAGGTGCTAACACAGCACTCCTTTCCTGATCCAAGAGCTGGAGAATACACTCTTGGACATGTTGCAGAAAACCAAGTGAGAACACATCTCACAACAAATTTAGCTAAAAACAAAAGGAAAATAAATAATTGAACAGTTGGAGAGAGAGGGTTTTTGTCATCCCTGGGATATATTCTCAAGGATATCTCAGGGGCTACTGAGCCCCTGGGAGCTGTCAGCATACAGAGAGCATCTCAGGGTTCAGTGTTGGGACAGCAGGTATGGGGTGATCCTGCCTGGATATGAGAGGACAGCAGCAAGGAGGTGATACAGTCAGTTTGCAGCAAACATCTGGTAACTCTAATGTTTTAGCCTGGAAATTGTGTGATTTTGTGGGGGATTTAAAACTTCCCAGCTTCCACAGCCCAAAGATGTATAGGCTCTGTGTGTGTATATGTATGTGCAGTACTTGCTGGTAGAGCATATTTGTGAGATGTGGCGTTTGTTACCTTTTATCGAGTAAGAATCGTTTATCTCAGCATTCTAATTATGCTCCATTAAAATGCAAATTTGGGTTTATGCATTGAAATTGTCAGTACCATTTCCATGGCAACAGGAGCTTGAGGGAGGGGAATTGGAATAGGTGGGACTGTGCAGCTCACTCAAAATCCTTCTCAAATGTCTCCACGTAATTGAAATACAGTGTCCTTCCCTAGGAATTGTGCCACTTTCCCCCTAGGTAATTTGGGGCATCATTGAAGTTCTTCATGGAGTTGTTCTAACAGCATAAATGTGTGTAGGTCACCAGGTAACTTCCACCAAACTTCACCAAGGTCTGTCAGAAGGCAGCGAATCCTTCCCATTTCACCCCCCTGCCATGTGATGCTTCATTTGAGGTGTCTGGCGGGAAAGAAGAGATCCCTAATGACTTCACAAATGTCCACCTGGAAGCCCTTAGATGCTTCCACAGTTATTGGAAGGTTTAAGTGCTGTCTATGCTTTTAAACCTGCTCACCTGCAGTTAAACACCCACTCAAGCTGTCTGCACTGGCAATGTCCTTCAGCAGCGAGTTCCTCATGTCAATCATCCTTGGTGCAGGATGAGTAAAGTCTTCCCCATGCCACTGTCTCGGAGCCCTGCTCCTTTCTCTGTTTGTTTTTATGTCAAGATGGTGTGAATCTGTATCTTCCTCCTCCCTTTACCAAGTACAGATGGAACTCCTGAAGCTTGTCTCTCTCCTGTTCAAGAATCAAGTGAAGGGGTTTAAGTGAATCAAGTGAAGGGTAGAAGCAAATGCTGAGAGAGATTGAGATATGGCTGAGAACATTTTACAGAGGAAAATTGCACCTCTCTGTTTTGGCTCTTGACGGAAAATTTTGATGATAAATAAAGCATGGTGAATTAATTCCCAAACCACAGTGACAGCTGGGCAGGAAAGACAAGACTAGGTCTGTTTTCTGGCTCCCCATCCCTGATAAGAGCTTTACAAAATCATCTGATACCTCATTCTGGTTTTGTCAGGGGATTTTTTTCCTATGCCCTGGGAATCTGATTTGCTGATAGTAAAATCTAGATACAGTCTTATGAACCTGGTGATCCACACTTCAGTTTCTATTGAATATAATTGATTTGGATAGCCTGGAGACTGGTTATCATCCATTTAACAGTAAAATAAGGAGGAAACATTCAGAGCAGGCTTTAGTTCAACCTAGGGAGATCCCAAGCAAGAAGAGGTAGACTCGGGTACTGCTGCTCCACTATGAGACAGAGAGTGGCAAACTGGAGTGGGTTCAGTGGAGGGCCATGATGTGGAGGTGCCTTCCTATCTTATATATGTTGTAAGGATTCTCTGCACTGTAACACCATGCAGATGACTTAAGAGTTGTAGCACATAACATGTAAGGAGATGCTGAGGGTGCTGGCTTTGTTTAGCCTGGAGGAAAGCAATTTAAGGGGGATCTGATTGATGAAGCAATGGGGCATGTGTGTAAAGAAAATGGAACTAGACTCTTCCCAGAAGTGCATATCAAGGGCAATGGGCAGCAGAGCCAAGTTGCAGCTAGGGAAATTTCAATTCTGTAGGAAGGAAAACCATAAACATGAGGGTGGATCTTTTGTGAGATGGTGACCCAGAGCTCTTTTGAGACTGCCTCCTTTGAGATACTCAAAACTCAAACAGACAAGGTGCTAAGCAACCTGCTGTGGCCTTGAAGTTAGCCCTGCTTTGAACAGAGATTTGGACTGGAGGCCTCCTGCAATACCTTTCAAGACCAATCGTTTTGTGGGCTCCCACTGGGGGCAGGTTCTGTGATGCACAGTGAAATGGGGAACCCACACTGTTGTCTCCTCTAGGATGAATCACAAGCAGAAGTGATCTGTCAGCTTCTTTTACTGGAAAAAGCATGACCTTACTGCGGACCATCAGCTTCTGCATTGGAAGAGCTGTATCTGTGCAGTGAGCACAAAAGTGATGGGGATGGAGTCTGGGCAAAGGTCTGGATGCCAGGAGGACAAGGGATATCACTTGCTGCTTCCACACTAGGCAAGCCACTAACTTGAGGAGATTGCCTTTCCCAAGAGTGACATCTGACTGGGAATGAGGGATAGGACTAAAATAGTCCATATTACATCTCAAGCTTTTTCCATGAGCAGATTAAAAATGTTAGAGAATGTTCTCCCCTTTTAAGTGGAGAATATGGTAGGGGGGGAATAAAAAGAGGCAATATTTGAGTTTCTACGTCTGAAGTGACAAGGAAAGGCATGAAAGTGGCTGGTACCTGAAAGCAGAGCAATGAATAATTGGTTTTAGTGCGAAAGAAACCATTTTGCCATGTTCAATATTATCATCATTAAGGTGATCAGCTTCACCAGCAAGGAGAATACTGAGAATGAGAGAGAAAATATTGTAAGGGAGGGAGAGGAACACACATTCAAATAACTGTGTTTTGGAGAAGATTTGCCAACAAGTGCTTACAAGGGGAAAGACAGAAGGTGAGACACAGACCAGAAGAAAAAGTGAAGAAGAGAGAATGATAAGGTGAAAGAGAGTGGAAGAAAAGAAAATTTCTGTAAATCTCTGCATCCTGTTTCCTCACTGTTCCTTCACACACACACAAGTACCCTGACCTCCCTCAGCTGCTCTGAGAAACTCAAATTCCCCTGACACCATCCTGGTGGCACTCTGTTTCCTCTGATTATGAGCTGAGGGGCTTCAGCCCAGAACTTCTGCTCCACATGCCTGCCTGAAATTCCTGACTCCCACCCTCCCCTCTACCTCCCNCTTGTTTCAAGCTCATTCCTAATAGAACCTGAGCCAATGTTGGCTCATTTCCACACCCTGTCACTTGGTCATTGACTAAATTAAATTTTTGTTACGTTTTTCTTATTTAAAAAAACTGGTGAGAGCAGCAGCTTTTAAGTGGAAGGCAGCTACTTGGCCTACTGGAGCAGTGAAGGGTGTGCAGGTGGCTTGAGGAGGAGGCAGGGAGAGGTGCTGAGTCACAGGTGGAACCTTAGTGTGGACATGTGAGAGGGCGCAGGAGTGGCTGGGTGTCTCACCAGGAGATGTGGTGTGACCTGCTCTGCTCCTTCCCAAGAAGGGAGGCTAAAAATACCATCTGGTGGCTTTTCAGTTTGGGGCTGTCCACCAGCTGCCAGCCCTGGGAAAGGGAGTCATGCTGTAGGGTGGGTGAAATTGGTCTTCTTCAGGAGATTCTCTCTTGGGCCCTTATGGGTGGATGTGAGCAGGTGTTTTTGATACCCTTGTCCTGATGGGCTGCTGAGAGTGTAGCTTGTTTGTCAAGAGGCCTGTCACAGCCTGGCCTTACCTCTCTGGGAATATGTCCTTCGTGGCCCCTCAGCAAGCTGAGGAAAGACAGCAAATGTCTTCACTTGTGCACCTGCTGGGACTTGGGCAAGAAGTGTGTCTGTCTGAAGGCACTCATTGTTTAACTGCACCTGTCCCCTCAGATGAGCAGAACAGGAGCTGTGCAGGAAGCAAAGCTGTCCTGAATCCTCTGGGAACTCCAGGAGTCATGACAGGTGCGTTGTTTTGGATCTCTGGTTTCTGCTGTTGCTCAGTTTTTTTCTTTTCCCTCTAAGCTACTCAGTGCTTGTCTCTGAGAAATGTAACCCTGTGACCTCAGCCTTCATAACTGTGTCATCCATGTGGGTCAGGAGCACCTGGGGCCCCTTTTCTGCTTGTGACATCTCCTGGGTACACATTGACAGGTAGTCAGGACTCATTGTCTCTCAAAGAAACCAGGAAAATAAGCTTGTGTTTGAATCCCAGGTGCAGAGAGGGTCTACCTGTCACAGCCAATTCAGCTGCTGCTCTGCCTGGCAGTGTTATTCTAGTTTACAGGCTCCTACTCACGTTGCTCTCTTTTTGTTTTGCTTGCTTTTCTCCTCACTCCTCTCTTTCTCTCTCCTTCTCCTCCCTTAGCTGCCTCCCAGCAGAAACTGGCTATTAAACCAGCTGTGCCGAGGCTGGGAGATGCACACAGGCATTAGGGAGCATTCTCCTCTGGTGCAGCAGTAGGACACTAGGAATCTCAAGGAGGGTTGCCTGCCAGGGACTGTGTGTGTACTGTGAGAGTTGATGAGCTGCCCTTTGAATCCTGCAAACCAAGGTGTGGGTCTGTACTGCTTGAGCTGCCAACATATGAGTGTGCAAATCTGTGACGTGGTCCGTGGGGCCAACAGATGCTGTGTGTCAGGGTGTGTTATGTACAGACTGGCAGCAATGGAGGAGTTGCTCAGCTCCCTCATGCAGCTGTACGAGAGCCAGGGAAAACACTGTGTGAGCAGCTCTGGGTTCCCCTCGCCCGTGGCCAAAATGTAAATGCAGGTGCAGTTGTGGTATCTCCTGGCGTTATGGGAACACTGGCTGGAAGGGCAGTGGTGTAGAGGAAGCATTATAGGTACATCTGTGTCTGTCAAAGTGACAAGAGCATGGAGGAAAGGAGGTTTAGAATTCCAACAGATTACAGCAGCCCTCTGAAGGATGAGAGCGAGGTTTTTCCCCTGGAGAAGTTTATTTTCCTTTCATGATGGCAATTGCTCAGGTGTCAGGACTGTGAAGGGAGGGCAGTGGAGTCCTTCAGTGCAATGATGATTATGGGGACAATATGGGTGAGAAGGGTGAAAAAGTCTGGGCACTGGGCAAATAAAGATGTTATCCTGGAGGAAGAGGATGGGGCAGATCATCAGACAAAAAGACTCAAATGATTTTGTGAGTTAATATTTATCTGGGAAATTAAATGCCTTTCCTAGATAGGCATCAATGATTTGGCCATGGCTGTGTTTGGAAACCGTGTTGAGGTGGCCATGGTTGCCATGGCTTCTCAGCACAGCAGTGCAGGGTGCTGGTACTGGGAGAGCTAGGGAGAGTGACGTGGCTACAGTGCACAGCCACCCGTGCTGGTGGCAGGCAGGCTGCCCACAGACCTTTGCAGGGGACAGAACCAGCTGAGGTGGGATCATTCTTCATGCACCAAAGGGTCACTGCCTGCTTGGACTTTATCTCACTTTAAGACCGTTTCCCTCACTGTGGTTCCCCCCCTCACCGTAATTTGTTTGACTGTCAGGGATTTGCCCAAGAGTGGGTTAAACTTCCTCATTAATAGCTAGACGGATAAAAATCACTGGAAAAGGTAAATGAAATGCTGCTCTGACACATCTGATGCAGAGGGGGAGGCAAATTCTCCAGACTGGAAAGCCATTGTCTCCCAGGGGTTTTCAGATATCACATCCTTGATGGAAGCAAATAGGACATACCATGCTCCTTGAGAGCATCTGGTAATGTAGCATGGAGGGAAGATCCAGGGACAGATTGGGGCCAGCACTACTTTTTGATTTTATTTTGGGAGAGAGATTTGCAGGAGTGAGGCAGGCACTGTTTTAATCCTTGAGCTGAAGAATTAAGTGCAAGGGGCAGAGACAAGACCAGCTGCAGGGCTTTTAGTGGGGAGACTCTGTGGGCAATGAGCAATGCAAGGGAAGAGTGAATCAGCTCCTGCAGGATGGAGTGACAGACCCAGGCTTGGAAAGATCAGCAGTGCCCAGTGCCTGAACACTCAGACTTTTCCTTAGCATGAGCAGCACCTCCAGATACTTATTTCCCCGTGACATAGCCTACAGTATTAAAACAAATTAAAAATGGTTAGGGAAGAATTTCAGCTACCTCTTGCTGTTGTCTAGGCAGCTTTGTAGCAGGCAGTGGTGAGGATGGGCAGCAGAGGCTGACTGACTGCTGCTGGGCATAACATCCTAGTGGGAGATCACACGTAAGGCAGTAGTGGGCCAGGTTTGGATCAGGGGGTCCTGCTATAAGCTCCTGAATCTTCATCCCAATGCTCACCTTTGTCAGTGGCAACCAGACAAACTGTGGCAGATCCCTCCCTTTCTCTCGTGCCTCTACTCTGAATCTGTTCAGGAATAAAAAAGAAAAATATGTTGAAGGGGGTAAGATATCAGAAAACTGCCTTGGAAAAATAACTCTGCTGTAATATAAGGAAAATTGTGTCTTATTTTGTTGAAACAGACTCAGTTTAGAAGGAGGAACATTAAGGAACACTTTAGGGAAATCTTTAATCTAGTTGCAGCATCCAAGAGAAACAGTGTAGGAGAAAAAGACCAGAGGGAAATGAAGATATGGAGATGCATTAGCAGATAAATAGCATGTAGCAGTCTCTGGGCACTTCCCCATAACCGTGCTCTGGAAAGACCATCTGGGTCTTCCTTTCATCAACTCCAGATCTCTGGTAGAGAGGGATGCATGGTTTAGCTCTCCCTGTCCTCCGCTCAGCAGAAGCTTTCCCTTGACCTGGTGTCTAATTCTAATATTCAGAGCTTGTTCCTTTAAACATTTACACCTCCAATCAGGCCTCCAATCCCACTGCCATGTGGAGCCATAAACAGGGATAAACACTAATTAGTATGGTAAATAGCTTGGCCTTGTGTTTTCTGGTTACAGTATCATGGCAATTATTTCCGGCTCCCTGCCTGTGTACTCCTGCTGCCTGATTTTTTGCAATGTACGTCCTTTCCAGCCTGATTATTGCTGGACGCAGTAAAATTGGCAATTGCCCTCTCCTGTCTCCCATCCATGTCTCGGAGAGGAGACTGGCCTAAGCCAGTTTCACTGAGGTGATCAGGGATGATTGAGGGGCAATGGGTAAAATCACACAGCTCTCTGTCTTCTGGGGCCTGTACCTTAATGTGCAGGATGGGGGGCCACGCTGAGATGAGACAGCATAGCCTTTTCAAAGAACCCACTGCTGGTCAGCTGGGCAGCTCCTACCAGTGACTCCCATTGCTGAGGCTTTTTTCTCTCTCTCCATTTTGGCTGCCTTGCTTCAGCAAAAATATTTATCTCTAACAGAGGGTATGACTTCAGCCTGGATTTTGGCCCAGCAGGGATAGATGTGCACATGCACATGAGGGTACAGTAGGTGACTGAAGGTCCTGATTCCTCATCTTGGTCTCTTGGCAAGTATCCCAAGCTTAGCTTCTCTCTAATGCACTGCATTTGCTTTGCTATCTACATACACAGGCTGCAACCAGTGGAGACCCTATGACTGTGACCTTCTGACCAGTTGTGTGGAGCCTGTTCCAGCTTGTGAGCCAGGACTCTGGTTCCTTTCTAAATTCCTCTGAGTTAAGAGAGTCTCTGTGTTGCAGTGTGCTGTGCTTTTGTCTTGTCTTTGCTCTTCCCCTACATTCTTGACTAATTTTTTTCCTGAGTGTTCCTCCTTAGCCACCCTCCTGCACACTATGGTAGGAAGGTATGTAGCTTTATTTGCAACTAGCCCTTTCTAATATGTAAGCACACAAATCAGAGGCATTGGAGGCAGCTTCTGGAGCTGGGGTAATTGCACATTCACTCCCTCTCTTCCAGTGGCCAGGATATTAGTATGAGCAACTTGTTAGAACCCTCTCTCAGGTCCTGTTTTATTCATGATTTCACCTGTGAAATGTCACTAAAATGGTTGTGTGTTCCCAGTTATTGATGAGCTCTCCCCTCTTTCCCCTGTGGAGGCACACTGCCTTGTGACCCCTGTGGGCCTGGTGGGTTGAACGTTGCAGCACTGTAGGGCTCATTGGCAGATGCATTGGCTGCTCCTCATGTACACAAGCATATGCCTTAGCTGACCCAGTTTTTTATTTTGCTGGAGATATATGAGTGTTATTATTCACAAAGTGTTGCAAACACATGCTGGGCTCTGTGAGACTCTTAGGAAAACAAAATAAATGGGTATTGCTCAGGAAGAAATGGCCAGGGGAGAAACAGCTGCTGTTTCTCCACAAAAAGCACCACAATAGCAACACTTGATCGTGGTGGTGGCCACAGGCCATTTGGGATTAGACACCCACAGAAGACAGGCCTGGCTGTGTCCTCAGGATGTCACTGACTTCATATTCATTTCAGGGTGATCAATACATGCATTGTTCCCGAGAGGTTTGGGCTGGCCTGGTTTCAAAGCCCTGAAGTGCAGGACGATCCTCAGGCAGCCTGAGCATTGTACGCCTTGCCCTCCTTACCACTAAATGCCTTGTACTGCAACGTGAGCCTCTTGTTGCTTCTGTCCACTGTGGACACTAAGAACTGAGAGCTCTTCTCCTTTTTGAGCAAACTCGTATGCGTTTGAAGATTGTTATCGCACCCCTTCTCAATCTGCTGTGGTTTAAACAGCTTCATTTTGCTCAGTACCTTTCTGGTAGGTCACGCTTTCTGCATCTCTGCTCATGGTGGCATGATTCTCCTAGCTATTTGGAGGAGTGCTGAGCTCTCCTCCCCCATCACGCTCAAGCTGATGGAAGAAAACCTGTCCATCACCTGTGGAATCTTAAGTCCTTACGGAGAGGCATGCTATCCTTCACTCCTCAAATACAACTTTGACTGCATGTCATTTTCTGAGACAACTGAAGTCATTCATCAGATTTGCCTCACAAGGCTTGGATTGGAGTGCATTGTTCTTTGCTAAGGCAATTAATTCTAGCTAAGTCTTGGCTTAAATGTGAGCCAAAAAGGTGTCTAAAGGAAAAGTGATTTTATGTGCGTGTGTGTCTCCTTTTGAAAGTGTGTGTCTCCTTTGATCTAAGGGGCGGAGAGCCTTTCAGTTCACTCTCTGTAGCTCCCATGCTCCTTGGAAAACCATCTCAGCAGTGGAAACCCACTCTATTGCTTGGGGAGTTTTGCAGTCAGATGAGCTGTCCCTGGGTGGCTGCCTTTGAAATCAACCTTCAGGTCCCCTCAGCCAACATACCTGCATGGTTGCGATTTTATTTTCTCTGTCCAGGGTACACTCCAGCACATGAAAATGATACAGCAAGATTCTGCCAGTCTCACCCTACCACAGTTTTTAATCTCCACAGGTTTTTATTCCCCTTGTCTGTTCTATGGGCAGCAGAAACTCATTCTCCTCTGATACCTCCTTTGCTTCAAACACCTGTCTTTACCTTCATCCTCTTTTTGCCCACTTATAGAATCACAGAATTATAGAATGGTTTGGGTTGGAAAGGCCTTAAAAATCCTCTAGTCCTTTGGGAAGGGAGACCTTCCACTAGACCAGTTTGCTGAGGAACCCATCCAGCCTGGCCTTGAATACTCACTGGGATGTGGCGCATTCACAGCTTCTCTGGGCAACCAATTTCAATTCCTCACCACCCTCACAGTAAAGAATTTCTTCCTAACATATAATCTAAATCTGTCCTCTTTCTGTTTAAAGCCATTACCCCTTTTCCTATCCCTATGGCCCATGGTAAAGAGTCCCTCCCCATCTTTTTTGCAGGACCTCTTTAAGTACTGGAAGGTGGATGTAAGTTTTCTCTGGAGCCTTCTGCTCTTGACTGAACAACTCCAACTCAGCCTTTCCTCACAGGGGACTGCTCCAGGCCTTGGAGCATCTTTGTGGCTCCCCCCTGGACCTGCTTGGAGTGGGCCTGTGTCTTTCTTGTGCTGGGGGGCCTCAGACCCAAACACAGTATTTAGGACTTATGACTGTAGGCTCTTCCTACTTGCTTTGGCTGAAGTCTTCTCCTGCCCCTTGGTCTCATCTACTGATGCTGTAGTGCCCAGCTTTAAAAATTATTTCCTCTCCGATTGCTTTGCCTTATGCTGCTTTCTTCCTTGGGATCTCACCTCAGTGGCTGTGAGAGCCCTAGCTGGCACTTGTTTGTATTTTGCACCTCTTCACCACTTCTGCTCTTGCTGTATGCAGCTGAAATGTCACCTGCCCTCTCCTCCCGCTCTCCCTCCTGGCTTCCCATGCCCTCCCTCCCTCGTTTCCCTCACTGCTGAAAGTTCAACTCGCATGCAATGACGCATGCAGAAGCAGTAAGTATGTGCTCAGGACATATAATAAGCGCTTGGCTCCTACAGGCTGCGTTTCAGCCTTGGGCTCCAACACACTTCAGCAAAATGATGGAGATATTACCCTCTGCTCAGAGGGGGAAGGTGACTCACACAGAGATGCCCAGCCTGCCTGTGCCCGAGCTGGGAGGAAAATGTAGGTAGCCTAAGCCCTGCCCGATGCTTCTCCTTCAGTAGGCAGTCCTGCCTGTCTCTGGATGCGTTTGCTTGAGAGACATCCTGTCACCAGCGATGTCTGTGCACGTGAAGATGCCCCTGTGAGGGCACAGGCTGACCTTGTTTTGGCTGTGAGTGCTTGTGCACATGTGTAGGCAGATATGTGAGTGCTGGAGGGCATTTCTAGGTGTAGACAGGCCTCCTGGCCCTGGTGGCTTTCACAGCAGCTGAGCTCTCTACCTGGCTACTTTTCAGACCTGTGGTGGCCAGGGGGAATGAAGAGGGTCACCACAAGTGATGCCAGCAGGGAGGCTGGAAGGGAGTGGAAGACAGAGTCTGTGCCTTCTGTGCCACAGCAGTTCTCTGGCTAACAATGGCTCCATCCAAGCTCAGGGTGGCTCCTGAGAGCTCTGTATTTGTCTTGGAGTGCTCCAGTTAGTTAGCTTGAGAGCCAACCCAATTAGTAGCCATGGGTCTTAGACTAGCAGCCTTCTCCCTGGAGTTGTGTGGCAGCCTTTTCACTAGGGAGGATGGTATTGCACTCTCCTGATTTGCAGATGAGAGTGAGTGTTTCTGAAGTGCTCATGGCCAGTTTGGGGCCCTCACCCTGCTGCCCAGTTGACATCAAGGCATCTCCTCTTTGAAATGGTGGCTCTGGAGTACTGATGGAGACAAGGAGCCATGTGTTTTTTCTGTCCTTGTGCAAGCAGTGTTTTGCGGGTCTCTTCTTGTTGTACCGTGGGGAGTTGTTCCACGTGGAACTCTTCCTACTCTTCATCTCACAGTTTTAAATACTGGAATCCTTTCCTTCCTGTCCAACCCACTAGCACCTACCTGCTCTGTGCATTGCTGGGTCTGATCTCATGCGTCCCAGTGGGTTTAAGAATAGGAGAAGAAGGCTTTTCCCCTCAAAGTCTGTACAGCAGTGAGGGTAGGATAGGGTGACAAGAGGCCTGGTTGTGCTGCAAGCTGGAAATAAACCCTGCTGTCCTTGTCCAGGCCTCTTGAGCAGCCCTTGGACACATAAGGCACGCTGCGGTCCCATGCAGATACTGCCTGAGTACCAGCCAGACAAACTGGTTTGGCTGACCGTGGAGGCTCTGTGCATGGCCTTCAGCTCCAGCTGTCCTGTGTGTGGGGAAACACAAAAGGTGAGAAGCTTTTAGGTGTGAAAAATAAAAGCAGGTTGGTTGCAGAAAATAAAGCAAAAAAAAAAAGAAGTTAGGATTTAGCTTTGGCCCTGGGTGCTCAGACAGACAGACCATTCCCTTGCTGCATTGTCAGCCAATGCAGAACTCTCCCTTGCAATTTTGGTGTGCTCTGAGCACTCCCTTCCCACCCCCGGCAGAGGGCTGGCAGGCAGATCGGTGAGCCCAGGGAGCCTGTGCCCGTGCTGATGGCTGGGTCACTGGTGTGGAGCCATGGGAAGAAGCAGGAGCCTGGCATCAAATCCCCAGCCTGATGCGAAGTGACGGAGCAGAAAGAGTGAGCGACAGGGAGGGTAGGAGGCAGGATGGGAGTGTTGGGGGAGCTGGGGGAGGGGAGTGAGAGACTGGGCTCTAGCCTGGGAGCAGAACAGCAAACTGGCTTATTATTAACCATAACCCCTGTCCCTTCCTAACCTTGCATCCGATAAACTGTTCTCTGATTCTTTTTATTTTTATTTCTTTCTTTTTTTCTCCCTCAGGCACTGCTGTAGCTCAAATTTAGCCTCCAATATTTATATCTTTCTGTCTCTTCTATTTCCTTTCTTATTTGGAAAATATACTCAGGAGGACTGTGGGACTTGGGAAGAGTTAGAAGCACCGGATATGCCACATTGGATCAGCTGATCTACTCCAAGATCTTAATTTCTGCTCATACCCTCCCTTCACAGAAAAATTAAACTGCCCATCCCAGTGAAAAACACAGCAGTGTGATGGAAGTTTTGGCAGGAAACACCTTCCTCACTCTCCCCATGGCAGTGCACACCTTGAAGTGTCAGGTTGGGTTTCCATTTGATGATTTTTTTCTGTGTCCAGGGGATCTCCCAGCTGGGTGCTGGTAGAGGATGACCCACTGTGTGGGTGCTGAGCTGGGACTGGGCAGACCTAGATTTGCATATGCTCTGCAGGGTGATCCTGAATGGATCACCTTCTTGCTCTGGACCTCTGTTCCCTTGTCCCTAAGATGAGAACTAACTAAATGCTTATGTAACATTTCTCCAGCTGAAAAATGCTAGAGGAGATGCCTTGTTCTTTACTTGAACATTAGAGGAGAAAGTACATCAGCAATTTCTAGACCTGGAAAATTCTTCACTGGTAGCATCAAGTACATGGAAGGGCATATTCCCCCCGATGAGGGGGAAATCAATATGCCCCATGCTTCAGAGAGAGCTGGGAAGAGATAATGTTGGGAAGATAATCACCCCAAATGGGAAAGGCTCCTCTAAGCTTATATCTTGGGGATTTGATCTTGTTTCTTCATGCTCCAGAGCCCAGAATAAGGATCATTGGATGAAATAAATTTTTAGTTATGTTGCAGAGCATGTGAATCACAAACCTTTCACGTTGTGCCAGTTTATGCTTTGGATTCAGCATAAGGCATCTTTGCAGCCACCCCTCCACTTCAGTGGTGAGTCCTACAATAAAAAGCACATTTTTGTTTTCATTCCTGTGTTATTCTGTGCCTTTAGTCCACAAGCTTCTCTGACAGAGGCTACAGTATGATGGAAAAAGGTTGAATCCATCAGTGTTGTTGGTGTCCTCTATCATTTGTGCTGGGAATTATCTACTGCCTTCCCTGGGCTTTTGCTGCTCTCAGGAAAAGCAATGTTTCAAAGTCATGCCTTTCCTGAGCTGTAGCATATGTGGAAGGTTCTCACTTTTTGTTGATCTTAAACTGTTGCGGTGGACCCCCTATTCAATTACCAGGTTAAACTACATAGACTTCCACCTCAGTACTTTTTCCACTTTTGCCCTTGGTGCCAGGACTTCTTGGCCCAGGCTATGTTGTGCAAACCCATCACGAGGTGGCACCACAAGATTGCCTTTCTAAATCTTCCTCCTTTACTCTTACGGGCCCCAACAGCCCTCTTGTTTTTCAACCCATTGCTGCTCCCTGCCATGCAGCTGGGTGCAGATGTTTGCCCTGGCTCCAAAGCCAGGTGAGACAAAACAACTGTGCAGAACATGGCACAGAGCCTCAGAGAGTTAAGGTCAAAGGCATGTATGGGTGATGAGAAGGGCTGTCTGTTATCTGAGGTGCAGATTTTCTCTCTTTTTTCTTAAGGAGCAGTGAACATGCCTGAGAGGAGACTGCAGTCTACCCTGGGGTTCTCCCTAGCCCTTGCTGCCACCTTCTCTGCTTTCTGGAGTAGCTGCTGATCAGAGGATGCCTCTTGCCTGCTCTGGCCGCCCTCTGCCTTTGTGAGGGCAGTCAGAGGCTGCCTGACAGAGCCAAGGAGTACAACTGGGCCAAGAGAGTATTGGATGTCTTGGATGCTGTTGACCTCAGCCTAAACAGCCTGTCCTTCTGCTAACAGGTATTTTTCAAACGCAGTTTTTAGATTGCTTATGCTCTCCAAAGGAAATGCTGGTGCTTCTTGCATGGAGCATGATCTGTGCAGACTCTCCCTGTTGTCCTTTGGATGATCAGACGGGTGAATCAGGTCAGGATAGCTCAGCTTTGATGCTTGCTGGGAAATCAACTCTCTGATATTTTGAGCAAAGATGAGAAGGCTTGGAGCAAGATGACAAATAGGTACTGTACTGTATGAGATCATCCCTTAGAGACTGACATACCACGGTCTTGGTCCAAACCCAAGGGATGCCTTGGGGAACCTCAGATCGAGGTTTCACCCTTGGGTCCCACAGGCTTCACTTACATCTAGAGAAGGTTCATAGAGGTCTCTTGAACACAATGCTCCTCTTCCCAGCAGCAAATCACAAAGGTGATCTTCCTTTCCTAGACTGAGCTGTTGTGTTAAAATGAATTTCATCCCTTGGAGACCTCTCCGTCAAATGTACACTCTCTCATTATGTTTTTCTTCTCCACTGTTACTTTTCATAAAACCACCTTTTTGTAAATGGTCTTTGTTTCTTATCTAGAAACCTGTCTGCTGCCATAGTCCAGAGCTGCCCCTTGAGGGTAGAGATTCCTTTTCTTCTTGCACTCTCTTTGTTTCTCTTCTCTGCTGGAGGGAATAATTTATAATTTCCCTCTTGTCTCTTTCTAAGCTCTTCTTTTTTTCATCATGCCCTTCTTTGCTGCTTTGGATGAGGAGGGAGGAGGTGAGGGGATATTCCAACTTGCAGAGTTTACAGATCCACAGTGTCCTTCAGCACAACCAGAAATGATCCTTGTGTCCTCTACCATCTATTTCAGCTCTGCTTCACCACTCTGGACCTGTAATTTTGAGAAGCTCAGATAGGTATATGCATCTGGATGTTGCTTTTCCTGCAGTGCCTCTGCTGTCCCTGTCTCTGATGCTTTACCTTTTGAGGGGCTTCTCTAGCAATGTGTAAGATGATGCTGTGTTTTTCAGGTGGTGGGGAGGGATGGCAGCACCCAGCAGAGGGGAGGAGTGGATGTGTGAGACCCCTCTCTTGGACCTCCTGTGCAGCTGAGGGACAGGTTGCAGCCCGTGTCTGAAACACGATGATTGGCAAGTGGGTGGGAGAGTAACCAAGGCACTGTTGTGCCATGAATGTGCAAGTATGAGTGCAGGTGTGAGGGAGGGTGCTGGGAGTGTCACCCATGTTCTGGCAAGTGAAAAGATTTGTGGAGGTCCCACAGAGCTGCCTTTTGCTGACGGCAAAGTCCGTTTTCTGGTCTCCGAAGTGGAGAATAGCTGGCAGTGGCTGTCACCCCTTCCTCATGGAGCACCTGATGGTGTGAAAGCTAGGGCCTGAAGTATGATGGCAAAGCAGCATCGTGCCCCAGGGCCGTGGGCTGGAGAAGACAGCACCTTGCTAGCCCTGGGACGCATGGGTGGGGTCAGGAGTGCAGCTCCTGATGTCTGTCCTGAGAGCTGTGTAGCCATCAGGACCAGGGGATCAGGAGGCGTCATGGGATCCAATTGCCAGCACTGTGGCTGGGAGCACTGGGCCGGGACTGAAATGCATTGGCAGATCTCTGTGAGGAGCTGTGCTTAAGAGCCAAAACACTGAATCATTTCCCAGAAATCCCCTGTCAGTCTAACCATAAACACCAGAGTGGAAGGTGGGGACAAGTGTTTCTTCAATTTCCTACAACAAAGCAAGCATAAAGGGGATTAGGGAGGCAATGCTGGAGGAAAAGAGAGAGAGAGATTTAGTAGGGAAGGGCACTTTAAGATTTAGATGGATAAAATGCAGATTAAAGTTGTTGGGCCAGAACAGAAGAACTTCTCAGCCTATATATTTAGCTCAGTGAGGAATATAAACAGAAACCTACAGCCAGCTCAGCCACTTCTCCCCCAGTGGAGTGAGTCATCAGCCCTTGGATCTAAAGTTAGGTTCACGTCAGAGCTTACACTCTCTCTCTCATTTTATTTTTCTCTTTCTATTTTGAAGGGTGTGGGAAAAGCTGGGCACTGTCTCCTGGAAGCAGCAAGCATAAACCCACAACAGCAACAGATGCAGGACCTGATGCCCTGCTTGGGAGCACTATGACAAATATTGCTTTCTGTCTGACTGCTCCTCTTCCTCGCTGCATGCCTGGGGATGAGCTTAGACAACCTGCAGCCATGGCTGATCTGGGCACACAGTGGACCCAGCTCCAAGGGGTTTTGTGCTCTGTGAAGATGACCTGGAGGGTGGAATGGGATGCACAGCCATTCCTGGGGCCACAACAGCAGGATTCCTCAGAGTTTGGCTCCCATGTGCCATGCAGGGGAGCAGGATTTGCCATCAGGGCTGTGAAGGACTGGGGCTGGGTCAGCCTGGCAGGAGGCAGGATGACACCTGTGAGACTTGGCTGGAAGATGCCTTTAAATCCAGTGTAGGTTGCTGCCTGGTGGGTCAGCCCACAGCCACCTGCAAACCTGCAGAAGGGAGGGCTGCATCTCACCGAGCTATCCTGCAGCCTCTCTGCTTTGAGATGGCTCCCCCTTTCCTGCTTTTTCCCTCTCTCCTGGTCCGCCCTCTTAAGCAGTGGCAGTGAATCACATACTCTCCCTACTCATCAGCCAGTGCTGCTGGCTCAGGTAGTGACAGGAACAATGCGGACTTTCCTGTTCCTCTCAAAAATCACAGAGAGGACAGAGGGGGACCCTTGGAATTGCTCTGGATGCAATGGTAGGACCAGCTTGTGCCATGCTCACCTCTGGTGTGATCTACCCCTAGGTTGCTTCTAAGCAAGCCCACCTGTGTCACTCAGGGCAGATGACAAAACTCTGAAAGGGCATTGGGGGTTGAAGATGGAGCTCTGTGACTGCTTTGAGGTGCAGAACAAGGAGACTATCTTCAGTCCCTTCCCTTGTGGATGGTGGAGAGGAGGGCCTTGCTCAGGGAGGGCAACAGCTTCCCAGCCCAAGGCCTGGAATTATCCTTTGGGGGGGTGCCTGTGGTGTATGTACCAGCAAGCCATGGAAATCCTCCCCAGAATGTACAGATGGGGTGGGGTGTGGGGAAGAGGAGGCTCTGCTCTGGAGCATGAGGTGCCCCAGGCTTTCTCTTTTCACCAGCTCCAAATTTGTGACATGTTGAATGGCATGACTCCATTTTCCCACCCAGCCCCTTCCCCGCTGCCTTCCTTCTAGGCTTGTTGCATGTTTTTGTCGATTTGGAGGGTTTGTATGAGTGAGAGTTCAAATGCTTCTTTATCTGCATGCTGTGGATGTGCTGGAAGGCAAACAGACATGATCCTAGGATCAAAGACATGAGGGATGACCCACAGATTATGCTGAGAATATGTTTATGTGCCTCTGTCCTCCTGTACCCCTCTGCACATACTCTTCATCTTCCTTCACCGTTTTGTTTCTTTTGCCTCTCCTTAGTGCCCTGTTTCTCCGTCCTGTCTCACCCTCTCCCTCTCTCTCCTGCCCTCCTCCCCATTCTCTTTTTCTCATTTGATATTCATGCATGAATAAATTCAATTGCATTTTCCCCTGTTCCCCCTGAAGGGGCTCGTTGGTGAATTACAGGCATCTGAAATCATATAATGCTCAGATTCATCATTTCGGGGACAGAATTGAAGCCCTTCTATTTCTCGGGAAGGAATAACAGATGATTTTTATGAGGAGAGGGAGTGTCGAGTGTCTCGTGGCTGGTGAAGAAGAAGCCAAAGAGATTAACCTTGGCAGCACAGGATGGACCAGCTAGCAGAGGGGACTAGAAGGTGAGCCAGCACCTCCTCTGTTTGCAGGAATGGGGAAGGCACATGTAGGTAGGTGTGTTTGTGGAATGTGAGTGCCTGTGATTGCTGCCTGCTTGCTGTGTGGTGCTAGCGGGGCCCTGAGGGGGGAATAAATCTCTTAGGGAGCTGCCCAGAATTGTTTGAGGGAAAAGTAGCCTGATACCTGATTATTTAGAAAGATTGTCTTGACAACTGTTTGGGCATCTGCCTCAGCCAGCTTGTGAGACACCTACACAGTTCTGGTATCACTCCAAAATCTACTGCGGGTCTGGGGTTGTGCCCAGCACCACATCCCCATCACACCGAGAAACTGAGGTTTGTATGTCACAAAATCCTTCCCTTTCAAGGGCTTCCCATTGTGGATGGGCTCCCTACTCCTGATGGGAGCCTTCCAGTTCATGCAGGACAATGAACACAGGGTAACCAAAACCATCTTTGAGGCCAAAGGTGACTGGAGATAGAGTCTTGCACATCTCCCATAAAAACAGGCTCTGACCCTGGGCAGGGAGAGGTCCGACCACTATGGAAAATTATTATGCTGGAATAAAATCTCTTTCCATCTTGTGGGAGATGCAGAGGTATATACCATGGAACTTTAACCCTGGTCAGAAGCTATGAAAAAAGACAGGCTGGACTTGTCCGAGGAAGAGCTGTTTTTTGTGGAAGCTGTTAATCAGGTAAGTTTGATGCTCACAACATTCCTGTTGTTTCTAACACTGCTCTCTTTCCTTTTTTAGCACTTCTGGAGCAGCCTGAGGATCCTCTGAGGGCTGAGTTTGCCTTTCAGGAGAGGTAACAAGATTAGACACTTTATAAAACACAAAAGTGTTATGCTAAAAGCGGACAGCAGCCGTTGTCTTTGTTCAAAATACTTTTAAGGGCCTCGTGAGAGACAGCGATGGTACCAACCACATTGCTCAAGCTCCAAGGAGCCTGGCTTATGTGATGTAAGTAGCTAGAGGCTCCTTGACCTCTGCCTCAGGTCCCTGGCACTGCAAAACTAAGCCACATGGAGACGAATGGCAGAGGAGAGAATATTTACAGGGTGTTTTTCATGCTCAGCAGTGAACACACGTGAGCTACCTTGAGGTAAGACCAGAGTGGTCCTGACTTTACCAGAAGGTGGGCTTGTTCCATTGTCTTTCTGTGGAAAGTTAATGTCCCAGGGCCTGTTTCTCAGTATGATGAAAGTGCTTGGTTTCCCAGCCATTTTTAGTTTAGATGTGTTGATTACCCTGACCCAGCCATCCTACCCATGCACTGCAAAGCCTGTGACAGTTGGAGTGGACATCATCTTGGTGGGGAAGGTTTGGAGAGGCTTTGTGGAACCCTGCAAGGAAGCAGGGGAGCCTCTGGGCTGTGGTGTATGTTGTATCATACCCTAACTGGCAGCTGGGCATTATTTTTAGCTTCTTATTTACAATATATGCCTGTGGTAGAAGCAAAAATGTCTCTGTGTCTTGTAACACGTGGGGTTTTACTGGACTTTGAACAGGACCAACCCATGAAAAGCCTTGAGGACTGTGATGGCTTCATGTAGTGTCTCTTTCCCAGAGCTGACTTGCGCTCCCAAGTAGGAAAACTGAAGGTTGGTTCTTCAGGAATGAGGGGCCTGTGCTGACATGGGGTAGGGCTGCTCAGCCACAGAATGGGACCAGCGGGGGATGATGGCTGTGCTGGCATTCCCTTGGATGAGGCTCGGGGAGGCCGTACTCTGTTCTAGCTACTGGAACATGGGATTCCTGCACGTTATCTATCCCTTTCATTTCCCCCGGCTTCACAAACTAATTTGCAGAGAGTTGTTCCCACCCTCTGAATTCCAGTAACGGGTCTGGGAGTAGGATGGGGTGGAGAGGAGGGATTGGTTTTGAGGGAAGGACTTTTGTGAGAGGATTGTTAGTTTGTTTTTTAACTCTTCCCAAATGACAATCCTCTAACCTGCTTGATCTGTGACCTGTGGAGGGATACATCCTTAAAAATTCAAGGAAAGGCAAGCATGCTAAATCCAGTGTCCACCAGAAAAGCAAGGATGAGTGGACTGAAGGCAGAGACAAATTAGCTGTCCTGAGACCCTGCTGTGGATGCAGGTGTGTGATGGTGTGCAAGGAGATTTCTTCCTTTCCTCCCGTGTTGTAAGAATTCCTGCATTCTGTGCCTCTAATTGTAGGTTCCCCTAAAGACATTTGGTGTCACTGTAAGGACGGTGTTTCACTCTCCCTCTCTGCCTGTACAGTTATTCTCTCTCTGTGCAGTTCGCTCCATAAGCTGTTGGTGAACATACCATGAGACAGAGAGAGAGCGAGACAGACAGAAACCACACACTAGCCCTTCCTCCTCACTTTCCCACCATGGAATAGCTAACCTTGCCCCCACCCACACCTCCATCACCTCTCAGCATCCTGCAATTATTTTGACCCTCTCTCTGGTCTTTTTGGAAAGAAGCTTCTGTCACTTCTTAACACCACTCGCCTGGAAAAACACACAGAGGCAAACCCCCCCAAGCCTTCCCGTGAAGGAAGAGGCCCTTTTTTTTTAATCTTTTTCTTTGCTCTGACTCCAGAGCTTCAGACTCCAGCCTGAGCAGCCACAATTTCTTACCATGTATTCTCCTTTTAAACCATCTCCTTCCTGCACACGCTCAGTCCTTGCAGGCACGGATCTAACACAACTCCCCGCTTCTCGCCGGCAGGTTCTTTGCTCCCCATCACTCAGCTGATCCTGATCTTTTTTTCTCCTCTTCTCCCCACCCCGGGCACCGAGGTGTGTGTGTCTGCTTGTGAGTGTGCCTGTGTGCAAAGGGGGGGAGGTGGGGGGGCCTTTTTCTTTTCTTGGTGGGGGAGTTTTTTCAAAGCATCTTCATTATTATTTTATTTTGCTTCTCTGACTTGGAGACTTCTCCCTCGGAGATTTCTTTTCCATGCAAAGGTAGGTGAGACGCATGCACACCTGGCTAACCTTGTGTCTGTCTCATTTTGCTTGGTTTTGCTGTCCTTTTAATAGAAAACTTGCGCCCACCCATGTACCTGCATCATTCCTGTTTTGTTTCATACCTGTTTCCTCTCTGGCAGAAGTAAAAGCTGAGGGTAGACATGTCTGTAATGTGAATAATTCTGTCTTTCCAGAGAGGAAAGTTGTTTCTGTGTGCATGTCCGGTGGTATGTGTATGTCCAAGTGCAGTGCCCATGTATGTGAGGCTGCCTCTGTTTACCCAACAAGTAGCAATAATTGATTTTGGTGGGTGTTTTGGGCAGTGGTGGTGGTGGAAAGGGAACAACTGTGTCTCCACTAGTTCATGTCCATGAGCAATTGCAGCAGGGAACATGTATCTCGCAGATAATCAGCAGCTCTTTATACATGACTATAGATGATAAAAGGAGTGTGAACAATTCCAGGAACTTCAAATTTAGCCCTGGTTAGTTTGTTCCGTTATGATGGGGAAGGATGGTGGGAAAGAGGGAGGGTTACAACATCTCCTCCCTGGAGAGGTAACTGCCTGAGACTTGTAAATATATAACTTTTCTTAAAACCTTCTCACTGTTTAGGGTCTTCTTGGGTTTGGGGTATTTTTTTTTTTTTTGCAAAGCAAGAGTTGGGTCTTGGATTCAGGTTTCATAAATTGTCTTTTCTTGTTTTGTTTATGGTTGTTATTGCATTTCAATTGCATGTGCAACATCCTGAAAAGGGACACGGAATAGGATGTACTTTAATACAGCAAATGCATCATCTTCTGTACATCACTGGAAGCTGTTGGCTGGAGTCAGGGGGTGGAGGGGGTGGAAATAGAAGAATTTAAAAAGAAGAGAAACAGAAATAATGTTAGACATTGTTGACTGGTAATTATCAGGCATATTTTCTGCCAGCACTGGTTTTTGTAACCCTCTTGATGGTTACCTTTTTCTTCTTGGTAACAGCAGCTGTGTGAAAAGTATCACTGGCTTTAGAATAATAAAGAGCCGTAAAGAAAAAACCTCAAATATGTATAATTTCCCTGCAAATTATTGCAGAGAAAAATGGTAAACATCAAAAATCAGAACTTGTTTGTGCATTTTCCCTCTGCTAATAGGAAGCGTTTTTCTCATTGATCTGGGGGTTGCTACTGGTTCTGTGTCCCTGTAGCTTAGAAGACTGCTATGTTAATTGTCAGTTGTTTCTGTGCTATTGCGGAGCTCCTGGTTTTAAATTTGGGCTGGTGACTGAGGACTTATTACCTCAAAGAAGGAAGGGGTCTGCTGACCCTCTACCTCGCCTCAGTGTTTTAACTCTGACACGTAAGCTTCTCTATCAGTGGAAAGAAATCCTCAAGCATATTGTCTTCTCAACACCCTACCTGCGAAGAAACTTTTAATTCAGAGCACTGCAAAGGGAATCCAAGAGCCCTGTTTCTGCCCCACTTCCCTTTTATATTTTAAGGACATCATCTGAACATCTCTGCCCCAGCCAGCACTGCCCCATCCCTCAGGTCTGGGAAGGCACACAGCCTCAGGCAGGAGGCAGCTGCCCACTGCCTGTGAGAATTTATTCCTCTCCCCATTAAATAACATAATAGTTTCATGGTACTTGCTTTGGGTGTGAGCTTCCTCAGAAGGGCAGCAGTGCATGTCTGTCAGTGAAGCTCTAGGGCCACAATCCTCTCCCAGGCAAGCTGGGGGGCAGGCAGGGATGGAGTCTGGGCAGCGCACTGGATTCCCTGCCCTCTGGCAGGGTGTTTGCACCAGGCAGGCTGGGCAAAGGTGCAGTACTTGCTTGGGAAAGCCTTGGCCCTGACTGCAGCAGGAAGGTGGGGAAAAGCAGCTTTGCTGCAGATCTCACTGGGATGCTGTGTCTAAACACTGGCCACCTCGATGCACCAGAGGCTGCACACGTGCCTTGCCAGGAGATCTGATAGTGAACATCTCAGAGGAGAGTCAGGGGGACAAAGAAGAAGCTTTGATCTGGCACATCTAAGAGGTTTGCCTTGTGAAGCCTGGATCAATCTGACAGTGCCTATTATAAAGGGGGTTATGCCAACCTGTCTCATGTTTTATCTTTCAAAATCTCCCCTTGTTGCTGCCTTGGGAGTGTTTTCAGGCAGTGGATCTGGCTGATGCAGGGCCAGCACATCCACAGCCATCAAGGGAGTGAGAGGGGAAGCATGTGAGGGGGGATGCTGTCTCACAAGGAGCTCAGGGTTTGCCTGTGGATGTTTCTGGGTAGGCACAGTGGCCTTGGCTAGGATACGAGGAGACCAGCTGGGGTTCCTGGGGTCTGACACAGTGCACCTGCAATGCTGGGTGAGCTTTCCTGTCTCCTCACTCTTATTCCAAGAGCAGCACCTTCCCTGATGGTCCAATTGTGAGCATCCCCAAAGTGCCAATAATGCACCTGTGCCCTGGGCTGCAGCTCTGACATCTCCTCTAGTCCTGGGCTTGCTTGCTTCCTTCCTTCTCTGCTTCCACCAACCCACTGCCCACCTGGCTACATCTCTGCTGCCTGATCCAGTTTTGGAGAATGCATGTGTCCATGCCCAGTGTGACAGGGTGCCATCCTGCAGCCCTGGTCAATGTTAGCCCTGTCCCATCCATAGCATGGCACAACAGGAGGATGGCCCACACCAGGGTGGCTTATGCTGAGCCCTGGCCACCTCAGATTTTGGGAAAAGCCTGTAATTCCAAGCTGCGCTGCCAAGAAGCCACATGCTTGGTCAGCTTTTTTTCCTATGGAAAAAAAAAATTAAACTAATTTTTATTCATTTTTCTCAAAGAGAACAGATGTCTACAGCTGGAAACTTGGGAAAAGCACACACAGTGTTAGGAACCTTTAAAAGAGTGGGGCACTGATTTAAAATGAAATTTATCTTTTAATAAATGAAAGTCCCAATCTTGCACATTCCAGCATGCAGGTGACTTTCTGCAGTTTCCCAGAGCAGTACTAAAACCTCTGAGTCCATGGATGGGTTCAGAAATCAAGTGGTACAGGTGGATCTGCAAGATCACGTGGTATGATTTCTTAGTTGTGTTTTTAAAATTTTATTAGACAAGATAATGTAGGGCTGATTTTAAGGGTGTTCAAGATCTGTAAAATCTCAAACTGCTCTTGGAAAGTAGAGATTTCTTCTCTGTTGTGCAGAGGTGCATCACTGTTTATAATGGCCTAATAGAGGCAGCTTAGTTTATTAGTCTGTGTCTTGAAGCTCTTAGAAATCACCTAGTGGTTTGAAAACTTTCTTATACTGATACAAAATTTATTTAAGCCCTCTAATCATAACTCAAATTTCATAAATCAACCCAGTAACTTTGTAATAAACTCGCTCTCCTGGTATTTGTCAGGCCCCGGTGTTCGAAGCACCACAGTGTGTCCTGAAGAGCAATCAGCCCAGTGTATCAGGGACTAATTGCAATGAGAAAATGTCAGAAAATGCCTTCTCTCTTGCCTTGAACTGGAGTTGAGTGCTGCTGTGGTGGTGCCGGAGGGAGGTGGTCTCTGGGCTAAGCCAGGCTCAGTCATCTGAGGCTTTGCAGTTTCATAGCAGTCCTTGCTGCCTATGAGTGAGTGGACACGCTGTGGGCTCCTGATGTGGAATGCTGCTTGTTGGTGTTTTCTGCAAAAGCTTGTGCTTCCCAGCGCCTGCAGAATGCAGTGCAGAAGCCCTACCTCCATGTGATCAAGGCAGGAAGGGTTCCTCCGAAAGCAATGGTTGTTACCCTCTTATCAAATGTGTGTGTGTGTATTAAAAAAAAACAATACCAAGGGCAGGTGGTCTCTGCTTCTGACATAACCACCATCTGCAGCATGGGCACATGCTCAGTTGCGCCTTGATGTAAAGCTCCATGGGGGCATCCCTGGAGGGCAAGCAAAGGACATATCCTTGTGAAACTGCGGGATTTGGGGTTATGGCCGTGGGGTTGAACAGGATGGAGAGGAGCTGCTGACCTGCACTGTTGGTAGCTGGTGAAGTGACAAGTGTCAGGGATTTTGCTGCTGTGATGTGACTGCTGAAATTGTTTGTCTGGTATGACCACTGGGATGGGGGGGCAGAGGGTAAGGAAGGTTTATATTTCCTTTCTCTGAAGTGTCAGTTTGGCTGTGGCTACAAAAACAGCGCTGTATAGAGAGCACAGGTGGGGTTAGCAATGTTAAGCATTTCTCAGGCGTTGGCTTAGTGTCTGGCTGACAGGCTCAATTTAGTTGCTTTCCAGGACAGAGGTTAGGAATAGATTTTCCTGTAGTCAGACTGTCAGAAGTGGATGTGATCCTGTTTCTGCTGCTGCACATGTGTGTTTGCAAATGTGTGCATGTGTATAAGTGTGCAGTGTGCCCAGCACCATCTTTCATCTCCTCTCTGAGTGGGGACTTCTGGCAGTGGTGATGCCCTCAATTGCTTGTCTTCCTTGGGCATTTTTTTCCCCCTATTTTACCTTTAAACCCACTCTGTGTTTGATGGAGGGGGCAGAGAGAGTGACTCGTTATGAACTCTTTCAGACTGGGTTTTCTGGCAAGATTACAAGGATTTGGCTTGGACTATAGGGATCCAATCCAGGTCTGTGGTCAAATATACTTGCATTGGTGTCTTTGCTGATTTTCAGTGATCACTATTCAAGCAATTGTCCAGCTTTGCTGCTTTTTTTTCCCCCGGTGACAGCAAGGAGAGAAGGGGACTTTTAAGCTTATGTAAATGAGTAGCAGTGTCAGTAACCAAACCATGTGGGATGCAGGGGAACCATCCCAAGGTCCTGGTCCATCAACTGACCTGAGATTGAACAGGCTTTTGCAGAAGAGCTATCAACATTGTCTCTTCTCTGCTTCTAGAAGATTCCCATCTTCATAGCTACATTTGTTTCCCATATTCTCCCTCCTTTCTAGAGGCAGAGCCTGAGGCATCATCACACTCCACATAGCTTTAGCTCCCTTCCTGTTTTTGTTTTTGCCAAGAGCTAGTTTGCTCCAAATGCATAACTGTGTTTATGCAGATTATCTCCTTTGGAAGAATTGAGGGGGAGCAGTAATTTTTAGGGAAGAGAGAGGTTGTAGATGTAACTCTTGATGCTCTCCAAAGCTCTTCATATTGTGTTCCCTTTAGATGTGCTCCTTACTGTCTCCACCTCCCCATTTCCATTTTCACCCCAGGGAACCTCCTCTCCAGATGTGAGTGGTGACAACGGGTTGGGAAAAAGTCTGGAGGTGGGGTGAGGATGCTTGTGCAGAAGTGGGAGGTTGCATTCAGTGCTCTGCTGTGACAGGGAGCAGGGAGTCTCCTGGGGTCTCCCCACTCTTTGTATGCTGCTGCTTTCCCATGCCCGCTCACTGAAGGGACGCTGGGTTGGGCTGGGCACTGAGATAGAGACAAAAAGGGCAGAGAGGTTGATCCAGGAAGGACTGTGTGAAACAGCAGAGCTTCTCACAGGCTTAGACTGTGTGGGAGCAGCCCCAGGCTGCCCTTTTCCATCCATTTTTACAGGTGCAATTTTGGAAGCTGCAGTGCTGAGCGTCTGTCCTTGTGGTGGGCAGGAGCTGCAGCTCTGTTCTCCCAGTGTGGGCTTCTCTGGAAGGCACAGTTGAGGTATTTGCACATTTTATCTTTCTTGCTAGCGCTTCATGTTCTGGCTCAAGGCCTAAGAGTGTGAGGATGGCCTCAAAGCCATCATTGCTAGTAGCCTGTGACACCACTACCTTCCTCTTCATCATCCTCATCTGATCATCCTAGTTGCCATGTTAATTGCTGACCTTGGAGGAGGGGTAACTTCCCTGGATGATGATAAACCTGGTTTATGCCTGACAGTGGGGATGCACCAAAATAACACAAAGGGAACAAGTGGGAAAGATGGGCAGAAAATAACTTAATGAGATTACTTTTTGGAAAAATGCAAGCTAATGAGACTGGAGGTAATCAATAATCTGCAACATAGGGTCTGAGGACGTGGTGAGGGGCAAAGAAGGGACACCTCAGGCCACAAGACAGAGTGCGACCGTAGATGGCACATCAGACTTGGACTCGCAGCGTGGCAGGGCCAACAAGAGCCATCAGGCCAGCAGCCCAGTCCTGCAGCCGGGCTGGGCTCCAGCCCTGTGGGAAGGTGGCACTTGGAGCATCATTATCAGCAGAGCGCTGGTAGGTGAGAGGCGGCTTTCAGTGAGATCCGCACGGAACGACCGCAGGGCTCAGGAGATTAATTTATGAGCAAGGATTAAGTGCTAAAGATGTGCGGCTTGGCTAAGCGGTGGTTTAAGTGAGAGGACATGACAGGAATGCTCTCATGTGAAAGGTGTCTGTGTGCACAAGGAGGAGGAATCACTGCGAGCTGTGCAGACCAAAGCAGCACACAGGGAGAGAGTGGGGCAGGTTTGGAAGGGAAAACACTGACTCTGGAGCAGAGTATTCACTTAGATGGGTCTGTTACAGTATGGAGTCATCCCCAGAAGTAGATTTTCAGAGTCTGTGCGTTTGGAACACCAAAAATGAAAATGTTTTTGTGAAAACAAGTATGCATATTCTCTGGGAAGCAGGGGGATAAGGTTAGGGTTTTCAGCAGCACTCACCTCTGGGTCTCAAACACTCCACATAGTTAAGGTCAGGCAATGATTTTCCAGTGGGAACCTTCTTTCTCTTCTGTTCCTCCTATACCCAAAGTGACCATATTACTCCTATGCCTTTTCTTCCCTTGTTTACTTTTTCTCTATCTCTCCAGCAACGCTTTTACTGGTCTCCATAACATCTCCTTTGGCTTGGCCAAAGGCTTCTTAGCAACCGAAGCAGCTTCCCACTTTGCTGTGCCAGGGGCAGGGACCAGAGGCATGGACAGGATGGGGCTATCTCAGCCACACAACAGGAAAGTAATACAGTGGACATTGACTGATGAGAGTGGGAGTCTCCAGGAGATCAGGGCTTGCTCTTCCTACAGCTGTGGAGTACTGCCTGCAGAACAGGTTGAAGGCAGGGTATGGTTGAGGCTTCAGGGTAGACAATTTGCTTATTTTGTCCAGTGCTGTCTGGACTGCTCCTTCCCCTACTCAGTGGGAGGCAGGATTTCTTCTGCTCCTAGTCCTGAATAGGAGGAGGGGTGCAAAATCACCAGGGTGAAAAGGGCAAGGCTGGCAAGTGCTTGAGCAAGTCTAGCAGAGGATAATATCATGTGTGGAGAGAAGGCGCAGCAATCCATCAGCATGCAGCTGAAAGGAAACAGGTCCTGGGCATTTGACCAGGGCAGGGAAGCTGGGAGACCTTGGCTCTGCTGCATACCATGGATGTTGTGCTTCAGGGGCAGGCGAGCACACCAGCTTCTGTGAGCAGTGGCTTTGGGCACCATTTGGAACACTCCCTGCTGAGTTTCTGCCACGTCCCATTGCATTTGGAGGTGCCGAGATGATGGAGATGTAAAAGCTCCTGCTTCAAATTAAGTGCTAATAAAAGTGACCCTGTTCCTTGCTGGCACTCATATGACTCCCTGCACACACAAGCAGACGAAAACAGGCGCTGTCCACACGAACAGGCACAGAGCCATGCCAGTGCCAGATGAACACAAACACAGAGGGGGCAGGGTACCACTAATTATATTGTACCACGACAAAGGCTCCAAATGTGAAACCTGTATGACTAACACATCCCAGGAGCCAGACGCACGCATCAAAGGTAACACTTGCCAGTTATGGCAACAAACAAATGCGAGCTCACCGCCACATTCGGCAGAGCACCCTGCGAGGCTCACGCAGCTGCCGAATGGGGTCACCCACACGCATTCCTAAATATGCCACACAGTCAGAGACCTCCTTAAATAAGTCTGGGCCTGTACGAAGCTGACGGCAAAGGCCGTGCCCTCAGATGCTTGTCGACTTTCAGATGGATGCTTGGAGATGATAAATGAATGTATATGTGTGCCTTAGGTGCTGCTCCAGCTGCTGGGACCATCTTGCTCTCCCCTGCCATGCCAGCTGGGGGTTGTAATTTTTGTCCCTCTTCTGCAGGACAGAGTGGCTGCTGTGCTTCCTGCTGCTTCTGAGTAATGGGTGACTGGTGGTGATGGAGGGTCTGGAAAGTACTTGTGTGCCTTTAGAATGGGAGGTGCTGTGTGCACATTGAGTTGCTCTCAAAGGAAATATACTCTGCACTTTCAGTTTTGATGTGGACCTCAGTGTTGTCTGTGTGAGCAGTGTGAAGGCAAGGAGGAACGGCTCTGAGGCAGTGTGGACTGGCAGGGGATGTATGGTTAGGGATGAGGGTGGGGAACTCTGACGATGGTCCCACATGCGAGGGGAGTTGTCATCCCGCTGGACTCTGGGTGCATCCCCTCCAGCACTGAGATAGTGTTCTGGGGACGTCTCTCCAGTATTTCCCTCTCCTGGCTGGCTGCAAAAGGCCCTTTCACTGTAAAGCTGCAATAGCCCAGAAAGGCCTGCATGAGCCTTGTAAAGGCCCATCAGCCCTCCCTCACCCACGGCCCCTGTTGGCCCCTCTGCCAAGGGAGCAGGGGGGAGCTGGGAGGCTTCTTTGGCTGGAGTGTGGTGCCTGCAGGACACTTTGGGCTGGCCCACTTGTGGCAGGTCCTGGCACTGACAGCCCTGGGATGCCGGTTACAGCCCTAAGGGGGGAGGGCATCTGAGCAGAGACCTCTGCAATGCATGCCAGGAGGTGACATCGGCCTTTTGGGACAGACACTCCTAATCTGTAGTGCTTCTCCTGCATCGTGATACTTCCTCCTTTTATTCCTAATCAGTTTCCACTTCTCATTAAGTCCACAACTTCTCTCGCTGTTTTAGAGCATCTTTCTCCCTTCTTCCTCAATAGTCTGGCAGGGCGAGGTGCTTTTGGGGAAGGGTTGAGCTGCAGGCTGTCAGCTTCTCTTGTGCTTGCTGAGGCAATGAGCTCCCTGCCAGCACACGTGTCCAGGGCAGGTGTGTGTGCTGGACATAGCATCAGTGGGTGCTCAGCTCAGGAGGGTGGTGGCTTTAAATGTTCCTTGGGCATGGATGGTGTAGACTTAAGACCTGGCTCCACAGAAGTGTTTGGCACAGGCTGTGCAGGGAGATAAGCAGGAGGAGCTACCAGCCCACAAATAACTTCCCTTCCCCTGGGAGGGAAGTGCAGCTGATGTAGCATTGCTCCTCCAGTGGTATGTGACTTTTGCAGTGGAATATTTTAGTGTATTTGGGGGACATTTGGCCAGAAAAGTCCAGGGTGGGGAGGATTTTATTTTTTCTGATGGGTCTGGCCTACAGCACCAGCTGGGGTTAGGCTTGCCCAAGCAAAAGGCTGGGTAAGAACAT
Organism: Lanius collurio; assembly: GCA_020086605.1. NCBI lineage: Eukaryota > Metazoa > Chordata > Aves > Passeriformes > Laniidae > Lanius > Lanius collurio. The sequence continues at coordinate 7,047,277 of JACBWW010000005.1, forward strand.
GCATCTGGCTACCCCAAACCATCCTCATGTATCTTTGTTCTCTTGTATTGCTCTTGTCACAGTAAGCTGCACTTGCACAAAGGGGAGGTTAGAGGCATCCCAAAGGCAAGTTCTGGAGATTTATAATTCTGTTGAGTCTTACTGTAACTGTCTTCTGTCTGGGTAGGAACCCTGTCCAGTGATGCCCATTTTTCTGTCTATGCAGATACATGCATTTACCAAGCTCATTCCTCATTTTGATTTAAACAGGGCTCCCCTGGGTTGAAATACTGTAGCAGACTGACTCCAACCAAGTCACAGAGCAACGCTACAGTGTGGAAAAGCCAGTGATAGCAATCCTAGAGAAAATAGCAGCATTGCATGAGTTGTAGCCTGACCAAAACCGGGGAAATAGCTGATCCCAGCCTCCACATCTGAAATGGTAGCGCAGAGGACCCTGGACCAGTCTCTGGCAGGAAAACCACTCTACTCTTCTTTGAAGTTAAGATGGGAGGACTGACAGTGTGAAGAGCTTAGAAGTGCCCCATTGCTTGATTTTCCCCTCTCTCTCTTTTGACACAGAATATTAATCCTGCTTAATGTAGGAAATACATTGTGATCACAGCCTTGGGAGGCAAAACAGGATTTAATCTCAGGAAGGTAACAGATATTGCTCCCATCTCCAGTGGGGCAGTTGTCATTCAAGGACTGTATTTAGTTTCAGTTCTTCCAAAGGGAGTCACCTGGCCTTGTGTCCATACGAGTCCTAATGAGTCAATCTGAACTGCACAAATTAGAGTGGTGAACTGTCTGTGATATACACACTACCCAGTTTGTGCACGTGTGTTTCACATGGGCAGAGCAGCATCCCGAAATCCCAGCTGCATCTAGCAGTGATGAGATGGAGAAGAGGCCCTGGATGCTTGCAGAAGGGAAAGCAGGGAAATGCTGATGAAGTTGTTTCTCCTATTCCTTTTCTCAGTTATACTGGTAATTATGAAGCTTTGTATGCTGCAGTTTGGAACTGTCATGCCCTCATCAGTGTGCATGCTCTGAGCGCCATAATAAGTAATTCCTCCTGGCTGTCTCTGCTAATCTTTCTCCTCTGTGCCGTAATGGGAGGGAAGTTGGGCTCAGCCACCGCATGTTAATAGCCTGCAAGGGAGCCAGCTCAGAGCAGGCAGGGGAGAGCTGGTGGGAGTAGGGAATGGAAAAGGTGGTACAAGTAGTTGTATGGGTGCCCAGAGTAAAAAATCTGCTGAAAGTTTTTTTGAAAACAGCGATGTTAGATGGTGAGAAGGATGCACTGGCAATTTTTTCACAGGGCTTAAAAAATTGTGAACGGCTTCCCAAAGCTGGTCAGGAGACATGGTATCTGTTCTTTCCAATAGCTGCAGGACTTTGGGATAATGAATTCGAAGAGTCTCTCTGCTATCCCCTAAGGGACACCATGTCTGCTTTCTAAACCCCTGCACTTGCTGCTCTTTATTCTGACAAATACCAAGCCTCGAAGAACAAGCAAAGATTTGGATCAAAGTGTGTGTTGGAAGCAGGAGGCTGAGAAAACAGGATGGGTAGGCAGAGGTTTCAAGGTCTCATCTGAGAATAACGAGGCACTGCAACCTAAGGTGGAGTGGTTGGCAAGCACCTAACAGAGGAGTGGTGTGGAGAGCATTGGAGATCATGGATCCAGCAGTGTGAGCATCAAAAGGGTCACAGGCTGAAATGTCAAAGGTGCATTGCCAAGGCAGAGCAGTGTCAACAGAGGTGTGCACAGGCTTTGTGAGCCTAAAGTGCAGAGAACTGAGACAAGTGCCAGGGAGGATAACCTATGGCCAGTGTGTGAGGAGATGAGATCTGTACCGTGGACAGACACATCCTTTCTTGCTGCTGATCGTCCCTTTCTGTAATGCAGTGTGTCTGAGGGCTCTTGTGTGGCTTTTAAATCAGTACTCTCCACATAGGCACTCCAGATGGTTGAACATGCCAGCAGGGTGAAGAAGGGAAGAAAATGGGAAGTCGTTGGCCAAGGTCTCTTTCCTAAGAGTGTCCATGCAACACCCCTCCAAAGCCAAGCCTTGGAGTTTATTTCATTCCCCTCACTTTGACAAGCCACATCCACTCTGCTTCTGAATGGACACACCCAGGCAGAAAAGTGATGTTTTTTAGTAAAAGTTTGGTGCTCTGCAGTGTGCAGTAGTGTTGTGGTTTAACCCCAGCTGGCAGCTAAGCCACACACAGGTACTTGCTCACTACCCTCCAACTGGGATGGGAGGAGAATCAAAAGAGTAAAAGGGAGAAAAAGGCAGAAAAATGAGATAAAGGCATTTGATACGTAAAGCAAAAGATGAACACTCAAGTAAAGCAAAAAAAAAGAATTTATTCACCACTTCCCATTGGCAGGCAGGTGTTCAGCCATCTCCAGGAAAGCAGGACTACATCTTGTAAATCTTATCACTTTGAATGTCCCCCTTTCTTCCTTTATCCCCAGCTTTATATGCTGAGCATGACATCATATGATGTGGAATATCTCTTGGGTCAATTGGGGTCAGCTGTCCTGGTTGTGAACCCTCCCAGCTTCTTTTGCACCCCCCAGTCAGCTCACTGGTGGGGTGACATGAGAAACAGAAAATGCCTTGATGCTGTTCAGCAATAACTAAATTACCTTTATTATCAATGTTTCCGGTACAAATCCAAAGCACAGCCCTACTCCAGCTACTATGAAGAAAATTAACCCTTCCCCAGCCAAGATCAGAACAGGCTGCCAGTGAGCTTGAGACCTGCTCTTCTTATGCCCATCCACGCTCCCTGACCATTCTGTTTAGTGGAATAACTTTCACAGCCTGCTTTCATAGTGTTTCCACTGCCCCAGCACAGGAGAGCACAGTAAAAGGGGCTTAATATTTAATCCCACTCCTGGCTTGTGTTACAGCTCCCTGTTTGAATGAGTGGCTGTTGTGTATGGGTTTGACATGCATTTGTCAGTGCCAGTCCGAGGGAGCCTGTGTGATGGTGTGGCACAGGGCCAGCCCAGAGTGGCCTTGGATGGGAGAGCTGGGGCAGCAAAGCTGAACCTGGGGCTGGCAGGACCCTGTTAGGGACTGCAAGGGCAGGATGGCTCTGTTGTGTCAGGATGGGCCCGTGCTGTTCAAAATGCTGTGCTCTGTGGTGGTGCTCAGGCTGCCTCCAAAAGAGCTGGCACCATCCCCTGAGATGGTGCAGCACTGTGACAGGGTGTCCCAGGGGCTGCAGGGATGGTTTAAATGGTGATGGAGAGGAGTAGCCTGTGGAGTCTTGGTGGAGAGAGTGACTGGCAGAAAAGAGCTTAAAACTGCTTCAGCACCAAGTGTGAACGTGGTTTATCACTTGTCAGAGGCATCAGTCCTGCAGCTCTCCCCTGCTCCGGACTTGCTAGGAGAGCACAGATGTACTGTGCTTTTGCTGCTGATCCGTGTGGGATTTAATATCTCTTTCTTGCCTCCTCTCCAGGGGTTCTCGCTTGTGGCTGGCATGGCAGAGTACATTCCCCAGCCTCCCTCCACCTGGCCCGCAGGCCCACAGCCTCCTCACAGTTCTGCCATCTGCCCACTGGAACCTGTGGATCTGGGGATCTCGGAGCAACAAACGCCGCCGGAGCAGCTGCCGTCCTCCCTGGAGCTGGGTGAGGATGAAGAAGTCAGCTCCCCTCCGGATCCTGATGTCCCCTACCCAGACTTAGCCCCAGTTGTCTTCTTCTGCTTGAAGCAGACCACCAGCCCACGGAGCTGGTGCATCAAAATGGTGTGCAACCCATATCCTTTCTGAGCTGCCCCCTCTCCCTCCCTGCCTCTGGCTCCTTCCTGCCCCTTCCTTCCCTTATCCTGCCCTCCTGGGGTGCCTTGCAGGTAAGGAATAACTTTTATTACATATTTAATGGCCTTCTTTGTTCATGGCTTGTTTTTAAACAGAACCTTTGCTGTTTCAATGTTTGATCAAAGGAAATTGATTATGAAAGAAGGGACTTCAGAAAGAGCTGCTGACAGTCCCAGGCACAGGGACTGGGTGCAGGGAGAGTGGAGGTGTGAGGAGAGGTATATTAGAAAGGCCTGTTCTTCCCCTTCCCAGCTCCCTTTTTGCCTGGGACAGAGTAGGATTTGCTAGCCCAGGAGCTTTTCAGACTGCCATGAATGTGGTGGAGGTATCTGAGAATACAGGCTTTAGTGAGAGTGAGTTGCCCTTAGTGAGGGAACCACCACTCCCTCTGTACCCTGATTGCAGGGGTACCTAGGTGACCCCTTGCCTTTCCATTTAGCACGTGTTACTGTCCTGCCCGTGTCTTGTTGTGATGTCTGGCCAGGAACCAATGGGAGAGTTTGATGCTGCACTCCACACACCCTGGGAGAGATCTCTGGGACATAAGCGTGTCCTCCTTTCCATTGTCAGCAATCACACACGTGTTATCATTCACACTCAGTGCCTTGATGGCAGAAGGGCCCCTTCAGCCCATCAGTGCAAACGATGGCACAGCTCATTGGCTGGAGGCTGCCAGGTGGGCTCCAGGTAGAAAAGAGCTGGTGTTTCTTTGAGCTGTGGAATCATTGATGATGTGGAGGAAAGGGAGAAGAAGAAGAGTCATTAGAGACGTGGATCTGAAGTTTTATGTGAGCATTTTTCTAGCTGGAAATTTCAAGTGACAGCATTTTCTACCTGGAAGTTTCTTAGTTGCTAGTTAGGTGGGTATTATCTATAAGGATTCTTAGTGTTGATGTATAGGCTTCTAGGTTAAATCTGAGTGTCTGGGCATACAGTAGACACTAGCAAAAGGTTCCCTAGAGTATTTTCAGATTTAAGAGCCAAACCTCAGGTGAAGACTTGAGGTAGTGCCAGCAGTAACAGCTGACCTTAAATGGATGAGATTTGTTTTAATTTCAAGTGTAGGTTAAGGTTTGTGTTTGAGCTCTGAGCTCTTGTCTTAAAGTTCAAAAGCCACTGAAGAGGTGTTGCAGTCTCAAGCACAGGCTATGGCTGAGAACACATTGGAGATTTAGATATTCTGCTTTCCTTTCTACTGGCTGCTCTATAAAATTTTAAGACTTTTTATTGAATTATGCATTGCTTTTCTATCACTGTGTGCCTGTGCAAGTTATTGTGTCTTGGGAATATTGTCCCAGCCTGTGGTAGAGCAGAACTCAGAAAAAGACTCAGGGTAAGGCATGAGACATTTGTGTCACAGCAAAAGGCTGGATTTGGGAAGTGAAAGAAGAGTAACACCTTGGGTTTGGGATGAAGGCTTGCCTTTGGATGGGGGAAGGAGGTTGTGGTGGCAGAAGACAAGAGCCTGTCCTTATTTCTGGCTAAGAAGTCATAATAATCCCTCCCATTTGGTATATTGCAAGGAGTTTGCTTTAAATTGTTGGAACTATTATTCAAGAAATTGGGCTATTTTAGTTTTTAAATGTTACTTTCGTCCTAATCCGCAGACAAGTGTGCTCTTTGACTCAGAAAAGGACTTTTTCTTATTAGAAACTATTTAAAGAAGGAAAAAGCTTTATCCAGCCACCTGCTGATTACCTTGCACGTGGCTACAGGAGACACCAGGGAGTGAAGAGCAATGGTGGGGCTGCTGGAAACCTTTTGGAAGGGTTATGTCATACCTGAGATTTCAGCTCAGCTGTGTGAAACTGGGAGATTACATGACTAGTGGAGACTGAGAGGTGAGGATTCAGCCCCTCCTCTGATTTCCCTTCAACCCCTTGTGCTTCTCTTTTTCAATGGGTCATGCAATAAGTAGTTCACATAAGGGTTTTTTTTTCTCAAATGAGGGGTTGTTTCTGTTCCCTGAAGGCTTTTTACATGTAATCACACGCTCTTAGCATCACATTTCTTTTTAAAAGCACCGTAGAAAGGATACATTTGTATGGCCTGGTGGCAGATGCTTCACAGTGGCCTCCTCCCTGGCTGAGAATCAGACTCTTCATAAAAGACGATTCTGTGAAAACCAAATCATGTCTTCTAGGAATTGATATGCTTGCCTGCTTTTCATCCTTGTTATATGGAGCTATTGGGTCTCCAGCGTGCTTAAGCTAAGCAGGGGCAGAGGGAGTCACAGGCATAGGTCAACACCTGGCCTTTCAGGAAGATTCAGCAAAAAGATGGGGCATTAATTAAAGGCCTATTAACCTTCTTGTGGAATTTTTTTACTAGGCTAGAGCTTCACGATCACTGTTATGGAAGTACTGTCAATGAGATTTAGAATGGAAGCTCTGACAGTTAAGGACTGTGTAGCAAATTTTTTAAGCATGAGGTCATTAACCACCAAATTTCAATTTAGGTAATTGCATTCTAACTACTTAAATCCCCCTCTCCTGAAGATTATTTTTCCTTTTGTGAGCCGTCCTCCAATTTTGTTATGTGCTATTAAACAGCTGCCATATTGCTTTGCTGCAGTGCAGTAATAGGAGAAAGAACCACTTATTTCTTTGCTTTAAAATTGTTTCTGGAAGCATATTAGTGTAGAGATGTGTGATGCTGTCGTTGCGAAAGTTGTAGATCCTAGCTCCCTCTCAAGAAGAAGACTATGATCCATGTGAAAGTCTGAGTGTTTGTTCTCAAAGGGAGGATTTACTGTGCTTTTTGCCATTTTAGTGTGTGGTGAAAAAGAGCCTGATGCTTTCAAGTTTGGTGATTTGCATGTTTTTGGGATGATTACATACAGCACAAGTGAATGCTTGAATAACCTTGGTTTATTGGGAAGCAGTTTTTTTTATTCCTGATATACTTTATTAGAGACAGTTAAGTGCTGTATCAGTTGGGAATGCAATGCAACACAACACGTACCTGGAGCCTGGCTTGTGTGCTGATTAGAAAGGAGTTGGTGTGATGCAGCACGTGAGCAACCTGGCAGATGGTTTGTTTAGGTTAATTTGGGCTTTGATAACTGGAGGCTGAACCACTCAGAGTTGTAGATCATGGAGCTGTTGCAGCTACAATGTTAATACAGTCAACATTTGAGATATGGTTATGAGAACGACTGTAAGATTTTTTTTCCCTTTTATAAGACCTAAACTCTGTCATAGAGGATTTGAAGTCAAGCTTGGATGGGGAATAGGATGAAAAGTGTAAAAACATGTTTCCAAAACAAATGTATAGCCTTTATCTTATTAAATAATGAGTATGCCACACGGCACTTTACAAATGCATCCTCATGCACTTCGCAAGTTATGAGAAGATTATGACAGCTGTCTGGATGTCTGCAATGCTATTTGACTCCTTGGGGTTCCATAAAGACTTTACACTTCATTCATCCCGAGGGTCAAATGCAATAGATTTGGTTTGTCCTTTGAGCTTTCCTTTAAAAGACATGCTCCCCAGGAGGCCCAGGCCTCCCTTTGCTGTTACATTTATAATATTGGCATGACAGTGAGAGCATGAGTGAAGTGTGCCATTAAAAAATAAAATCAATGCTAAAACTGTAGCAGTAATGAGAGAGGCTCTGCAGTTCACTACTCTGTCATTTTCTTGCTTTTTGTTACATACCAACCCCTTGGTGAAATTGTTGGCCATTTGGGCGTCTGTTTTGCTCTCAAGCAGTGAAGTGTTGCATTTCCAGCTGATTTCAGTGGTGTAGGAGCAGCAGGTCAGGTCCCAGATGAGCAAAAGCTTATATGCACATTTCATTTTTAGTACTGGGAGCTGTGTTTTACAGAGTATTGAGCAGAGTGACTTCTTAAAGCTGATATGACTGTGTGTGCTGAGGAGCTGCCTTGTAGCTCATTAGCCTTAAAATCCACCAAACAGGGGCTTTGCTGTCGTATCTGCTGCTAAAAATCCCACCTTGCTTCTGGAGGTACCTTTCCTGTCGCTTCTACTGGCAGCATTGTCAGCTTGGACCTTGTGCTTATTGCACAAGGAAACAGGTCTGTCCTTGAGCATTTTGGTTGGAAACAGAGGAAACCTCCACATTTATTCCCCACCTCTTCCCTGCCTGGTGCCATAGGCATCATTTATGTATGAGCCAGTGGAATGTAGGATGGCTGATGATGGCAATAGTGGTGTTTCATGCTGGCACTGCCCTCTGAGAGCCAAGTGCAGATTCAAATGTTGGAGGAGAAAATAAAATGTGTGTGTGTGGATTGATACTTCTCTTGGTGACAGTGGCAGCTGGTGCCAAAATCACTGTGGGCTGCCAAAATCACTGTTTTTCGGGTGCTGTGTGGTTAAGGGGACAACAAACCTGTTGCTCATTAAGCTTTGGGTGACTGTGTTGTGTATATAATATGCCCATATCAAATACCAGTTTGGGCAATTTGTTTATGTCCAGTGCAGATTCTGTAGTATGTTGTACTTGTTTCTGCCTTAAGCTTGTACACTGTCAAATCTGGACAGTTTTCATAACAACTGGTTGTAGCTCTATAATAAACAAGCACAACCTGCACATTTATTGCAAATCTTGTAGTAGCTGATGACTGTCTTAAGGCCTGAGCTCCTGTAATCATCTGAATTTTACTTTTCTTTTCGTGTGTGTGTATATATAAATAAAAATAATGTTTTTCTGCATCTCTAGTAGGTAGAGAGAAGCTTGGAAATGTGACCAGAAAGTATCATAATGCATCAAAAATTGAGTTGCTTATGAATTTTAAGCAGCATTCATAATTCTTGAGGGCCTAAGGATCTTTCTGCTCTTGGGGTCATCAGTATCAGCTTTTATGTGCATATTTGAAAAAGAGTAAAATGTATAAGTTGTTCATGTGTCTCCATTTTAAAGGCAGCTCTCTCCTGTCTCTCTTAAAAAGTCTATCTCAGAAGACACATGAAGAATTTATTTGAGCCATTTATTTGAGGACTTTTGACAGCTTTATATTATTCTAGGTAATCAGGCAGATGTTGCTGCTGTGCCCTCCTTCCAACCAAGAAGAACATATCTGTACACCCAAGCCCCACCAAGTGCAAGGGGTTGTGGTTTCTTTTGTAAGAGGTTATCTAACTCCTCTGCACTCCACAGCGTGCTAAGTCAACTTTGCAGTTGCTCCTGTTGCATGGGAAACTGAGCTGGCCAGAGCTCTCCAGTGTGTGTGCAGTGTTGGTGGCATTGGTGTTCCCCTGGGTGTGTGCCAGATGCTTTTCAAGCTTCAAGAGAGGGCAAGACTGCTTTAGGTCCTGCTGGGTTTTCTGCCACTCTGCCAGGGAATGAAGTTTGCTATTAGCAAATAAGGGTGACTTCTAATAAAGCAGTTGCCCATTATCTTTATTAATATTTGAAGGCACTGAATGCACTGTACCAATCTATCATCAACTGCTCTCCTCCCCTTTTGTGACAGCAGTGTGCCTTAAAGCAGACATTTCCTACCCTTGTGAACTGATCTCTTGTTTCCCTGTTAATTCTCCTCTTGAAAAGCTGGTTAGGCTTTATCCCATCTAACTCTACCTGTCTGAAAACCATCCAGGGTCTCTGTATGTATTTGACAGACTGCCAGACGGTAGCAGGAAATTGTGTGCTTAATTAACCCCCTCTCTTCAGAGGGTGAAGCAGATCTCTGGAAATTCCTGTTCTTCCTTTGGCAAAGAATTAGTTTCTGGATAGTAGGCTGTAGGGTTTGCTTTTAGGATTGCTATGCTGTTTGGTTTCCCAGATGCTCTAGAGGAAGGGTAAGGCAGAGAGCAGGTCTAATTTTAGAAATTGCGCAGTCCGAACATTCTAATGTTTCTACAATGAAATATTGGGCAATCTTAGTTTTGTGGGAGGAGAGGAACCCCATCCACCTGGACTCTGGATTGGGGAAAAGTAAGACTCTAAATTCCAGCTTTTTCTTAGGATAGCTGTTTCTTGATTGTAATTGGTAGGCAGGTGGCAGAGGAAGCATGATAGAGCTCAGGGCCTTCAAAAGTAGTTGAGAAGGAAGTTGTCTTCACAAAACTAGTGACAAGGGAGTGCCATTAGTGCAGGTCATTTGATGTGCAAATTTACGAGGGGAAGTTTAGAGGAACTATTTGCACAGTCAGACGTGGTGTAAATGGAACTTAAACTCGTGCATTGTCACTAGTAGCACACAAGGGATGGATGCGTTTGAAGGGGATTTGCATGCTTGAGATCTGTAAGAAATTGGCTGGGTTGTGTGTGAGATGTATGCAATTCCAGGCAAGTGGGCAGATGTAAAGGGATTTAAATTTGACTGGCTTGCAAAATGGCCCCGTTTATCTAAGCACAAATGTTGAAACAGGATAAATCCCTGCCTTCCATCCCTTTAGTTAACTCCCTGGAGGCTTTTTTTATAGTGAGAATTCAAAGACCATGGTTTGGAAATGAAGAAGACAGCAGCACATAACAAAACCAGGGCTCTGACTGAAGATTTAATGTTCATAGGGTCTAACAAATTTGGAAATAAGGCTGAAAATTCATGGTACATCCTTACTGTCTTCATTCAAAGCTCTGAGCACTTTTGCTGTTATTGAAGGATAGATTCCTACTGTTGGAGGAAGGGCTAACTGCAAAACACAGAGGAGCCTGTGGTTTAGGAGAAGAGTATTTCTGCTGTGTGTTTGTACCGCCCTGTTTCCCTAATACATTGCAAAAGCAATAAAAGACCTTCTAGACCTCTGTGCCCTGATACTTCAGGAAAGCAGGGCTAGGATTCTTGCTGCAACAGCTTTTGATGAGGTGCCTTAATATGGTCCCTGGGTTTATGATCAATGAATGTGGAAAGTGCAGGGAGGCAGGTGAGAGAGCATAGAAGATGCAAATCATAGCCTTGTCTGGTATAAATTAGTGTTATTCTGTTATACCTCGTAAAAACAGACCAGTATGCATGCAACCTGCTCTTCAGGTGAGGTTGGGAAGATTGGTCTTGTCTTCTCACACAGCGCTGTGTATTTGTGGCAGCCTGGGGGTATCTGGTAGTGTTGAGCCAGAAGAGAGGGATGATGTGCTCAGCTGAGTTGCAAGGATGGTAGCAGTGCCTGTGCTGGGGGACCCCCCCATCCCTCTGGGAAGTGCACTGCTGAACCGAAACAAATGCTAAAAAACCTTCCTGGAGCATATTGTGCTTATTCACTGGAATATATTTTGCCTTGGAGATGAGATCCATTTATTCTTTGAAAAATGGTCAGTTTGCCTTTTTCAGCCTTTGTGAACACTGGAGCAGGGTGTGTGAGAGTGCCAAAGGGGCTCTTGTAGGAATAGAAAGGGCAATAAAAATGCTCATTTTTGAGTTCAAGACTTATAAAATACTCTGACCAGACCTCTAATTGCATGTCTTGTTATAACAATGTGAATTAATGACATTAACCACCAACAAATTGACCAGCTGCCTCTTTGAGGACTTGACGCTCTTCCCACTCCAGACCCTGGGAAAGGGCCTGCAGATGTGGGCTGTGAACATAATACTCGACAGGAGCTGCTTCAGGTGAGGAACAGAGTTGCAGCTCCTCTGCAGCAAATGGCCTGCCGCTGGTCCCAGTACGGCTAAGATGAGAGTATGAAAAACTTGGCCCATTACAGACTTACAGAGAGAACAAGAGCAAAGACTCTGCCAAGCTGTCAGCCTCTAAGCTGGCAAGATCTCTGTGGTTCTGGAGAGACACTCTTTTTGAATCAGTAATGTCTTTTGGTGAAGGAAGGCTCTAGTCTGGTGTAGGACAGACCAGCTCAAGCTTGCACCACTTCTGTCCTGTGCTTGCTTTGCCAACTGGTCCCAGTTGGCCCAGAGCACCCTGATCAGCCCCTTCCTGGAGTGCCTCATGTTATCTCTGTGCCACTGCCTCTCCCGTGCTTCCCAGCCTGCTGGGGGGCAGGGCTGAGGGAGAGCCTGCTTGACAAGTGCTTCTCCTTAATGGGGTTTTGCAGCCTCTGGCTGGTGGGGGCAATGGGACAAGGGCTGAGCAGAAGTGGGAAGGGCCACCAGCTGGGGCTGCCTGTTCAAAGGGACAGACCCAATGGTGGATTGGGCTTGCCCTACTCTTTGTCACTGCTGCTCCTTGGACTGTGAGTTTGTGCTGTGCTGCCTCCTGTCAGCTGTGCTCCTCCACCCGGAAGGAACTGCTGCCCTACCTGCCTCCCCTCCTTGGCGGGGTTGTCTGGGCTCAGCTGTGGAAATGAGAAGGAATCATCTCAGTCAAAGCTTTGGAGGAGGAAGTCTAGCTCAGGGGGATGTTTTTTTATTCCATCTGGAGAAGGCATCAGAGTTGTGACCAGCAGCCAGGGAATGAGGTTGAGATGAGCAAGGAAGAAAGATGAGGGTGCAGCTGGACTTGTAAAATGAGAGATGAAGTGTGATGATGAGGATGTAAGATACTGATGGGGAGTGAATAGTGGAGGTTGTCTAGGTTGGGAACAGATGATGCAAATCTCTGCTGACCTTGGCAGGCATCTCAGCAAACCCTTGAAATCAATGTATTGAAGGCAGCTGATAGATCTGAGACAATCAGCCTGAGTGTTTGATCTTTGACTGCCATCAAGGACTGGTGAAGCAAGAAGGTGGTGTGATGGCAGTATAAGCCTTCTGCTAGAGGATCTGCATAGGTGTTTGGATGGCTTGGCTGGTCTGAGAGATGGAGTTTGGGTGCAGTGCTGTGGCTGGAACAGCTTTCACTTGCCCATCTCTGACTGCAAAGTCAAAGTGTGGGGATAGGGATGGAAAGCTTAGCTTGGCCTCCCTGCTTTTCCATTCTCCAGCTTTCCCCATGCCCATTGCATCAGTGCAGACTGGGGAGGGGAGCAGCTCCCTCAGGAGGGGTGGGGGATGCACAAAGCTGCGATGTGGGGGACCATCTGTCCCCCTGAGACAATGGTGCCATTTACGCTTACGTTCATCCAAGAGGAAAGATAAATCTGTCCTCCCTAATGACACATCACGCTCTTTGCTTATCCTTTCTTCCTTTAGTTTTCTCTCCCCCAGTCTCCCCTTATCATCACCTACTGTGCTTCAGCCTATAAAAGAAGCCATTGCTCCCCCTCCCTGAGTGTGATTTGATGCTTCTGAGTCCCTGCAACTCCTCTAGCAGACTCCCCTGTGACTAGCCACCCTGTCTATCCCTTTTCCTCTCTGTCTGTGGCAGTCTGTCATTTTCCCCCTCTTTTATTATTTCTCTTGCTGTCATTCCTGGATTTTGCTGCTAGCAGCCTGTCTGCACTGACTGTTCCTGCCCTTGAATCGGCTCCTTCTGTAAAGTGCCTCTCTTGGCCAGTGTTATGGACAACAGACTTACTGGGATGAAAGGCCAGGGCTTAAAGGGAAGACCTGGATGTAGTAGGATTGAAACAGAGGACATCACTGATTGGCTTAGTTAGAATGAGGGAAAAGGCCAGGGCTCTGCAGAGGTGTGAGAGTTTACCTGTGAAAACAGCAGATTTCTGCTCTCTCAGGAGGGGATTTCTACATGGCAGGGTGGGATTGCTTCTTCCTTGTGCTCACAGACTGCTTCCATCCCCCTTTAGAGTATTCCAAGCCCATGTCAGCTGCTATCTTCCCGTGCCCTCCGACATGCTAGTGGCATCTCTGACGTCCCCATCCTGAACTGTCAGTGTGCGGGAGCAGTGTGCTCATTTCTGAGCAGCAGAGTCCGAGGAGTGTATCTACCTGGGAGCAGGGACAGGCTGCTGGTAGGTGACCACCTCCTGAGCCAGCCTGGGTAACACTTGCTGCTGGATCAGCAGGCCCTGGCCTTCTCTGGGATGTAGCTGGTGCTCTGCTAATCCCTGATAACCAGGGCTGACTCCTGTGGACAGGCACAGACAGATGTGAGCTCAGCGTGCTGGCTGGGAGCTGTGTAGCTGCAATCTCCTGGCCCTGTGCCCCAGCTTGGAAGCTGGGCAAGATGCTTAAGGATTCGCTTACAAAAGTTGAACCAACAGTGCTGTCTCAGCCTTGTTCCTGACCCCTAAACCTTTGCGAGGGCTGTTCCATCGTTACTTTAATAACTTGGTATTGTTTATCACTACCTCCCCAGGGTAGCAAAAAAAAATGCTGAAATACTACTAGGGCTTTAAGACTGCTTGTAGCAACTGGATGTCATGAGAGGCAGAGTGAACCAAATGTACCTCCTGGGGGATTTCTCTTCTCAAAGAGTCATGGATGAAAAAGGCTAACATCAGTACAAATTCATCCAGGAGAAAGCTGCTGAATCCAGTGCTTGTAATGCTAGGTCTGAGATTTGCCTCAACAGGCAAGAAGGGAAGGAAAGAAAACACATGGTAAAATATTAAGCTCCCTATTGGAACAGGCAGTTTGTAACAAACAGCAGCTGTTCTCTTTCATGGCATGAAAGATGTAGGATCTCAATAGTTGAGGGTGGAGAAATATTTTATTCCATGCAGAGGTTGATGCTTTCTCATATCAAAGATCCAAAATATCTGCTCATCTTCTAAACCCTGCTTATTATTTGGAAGCATGTTGAAACGTCTGTACTTGGCAAATCTGACTTGTCCCATCATTCACACACCCCAAAAGGAATGCTTCTTCTCTTTACCTGTATCCTGCATCTTGCTTCTCAGCCAAGAATGCCTCACTCTAGTGTTCCCCTAAGAATACCACGTCTTTATTTTCTGCAAAGTGTTCTACAGATCATTTACCAGCCAGCTAGCAGACATTAACAAGAATTGTTAACAGTAATCAGGCTAAAGCATATTTGAGAAAAGTAGGTTTTGTGATGTATTGCAGTTTTTATGTAATTGTTTTTGCTCACATATTTACCAACTTGTGATGTAATTTTTGCTTTGAATAGGCCTCTTGGGTTTGTAGGTGATTTTGGAAGGCTCTGCTTTGTCCACATATGAGACTCAGGCCAGACCTTGAAAGTGTTTGTCATGAGTGAGTTATATTAAAAAAGACAACCTCACAGAAGTGCAACAGTAATAATATATTGCCTTTGGTACTGCCTGATGTTCACTGCCACTGGCCAACTGTGATATTTCTTAATGAAGGATATTTTTTTCCCTCAAGGCAATTTTTTGCTTGCTTTTTTCTTTCCCCGTGGCTCCTTTCTGATTAATGTTCTTGATGGAGAAGGATCCTTCCCAGCTTTGGAGTTTGCTCCTCCTGTCTCTGTACTTGTTGACCCAGTGTTTAGCAGCCTCTGTGCTGGCAACTGCTCTTGTCTTCCCATCTGGACCCCTCTCTGGAAGTGGGATTTTAGAGAGTGGAGGAGGCTTTAGATGTTATTCCACTTGTTTCATACAAGAAAGTCCTTTGGAGACAGCACTCTCCTCACTGTTTTCTTGTTGCATTTTTTTCATCCCATGCTAGAGCATCTCAATTTCCCTTTTTCTTGTAGGTTGACCCTGTTATCATTCTCTCTGTGGACAAAATCCTCATTTTATATGTTTTCTTCCTTGGTCGTGAGTAATAGTTTTCTTTTCTTTCCTGCCCAGCAGGATCTCTGAAGAGTCTTGCACAGTTCATACAAGGACCATGAACACAAATAGAACCAAAGAAATGGAAGACATAATTTCCATTGTTACTTGAGGTGGTAGCGTGGTTTTCAAAAGCTGTCCAATGTTTCCATTCTAACAGTCTTTTTATCCCTTAAAAAAAACCTTAATGTGAGGTCTGGGAGGCAGGCACTAGGCAAAACTCTGGGGAAGGATACTGAAGTGGGGGACTGAGAAGCCCAGGAAGAAGAAAAGGCCACTGGGTCAGGCAGCCAGCAGGGATCTGAAATGGAAAGTTTATCCATCAGAGTGGAGGGACTGGGCAGCAATGGCACGTAGGAGCAGCTTGGAGAGTGGACTGGTTGGGCTGGGTAGGGCTGATTGAGAGGCTGGGTGAGGTGAGGGTGGTGTGGGTGAGGAGAAGGTCTGGATGGGAGAAGCTGGTTGAGAAGGCTTCATCAGTGAGCTCAAAGGGAGGCAGGCTGGCAGCACTGGAGGGCTCAGCCTGCAGCAGGAAGGGGTGAGATGGCAGCACCCATGCAGCGGGGTGAAGCCGTGTCCCTACCCTAGAGCCTGCATGCTTTGCACTCCTACTTGTTTTTGTTTCCCTGCTGCCAGCAAACTCTTATAAGGCCCACTGTCTAAAGAGGCGTCACATTACTGTCTTCACTGAATGCCATCCCTCCCTGTGGGTGCAGGGATCCTGTGGGCAAAAAACAAACCTTAACATGAGAACATGCAATGAAAGGTTGTGTTGTGAAGGTGGTGTGGAGAGGGAGAAACTGAGATTCCGCTTTCATCCTTAATTCTGTCTTAATTTATTGGATTGAGTCATATCAGACAGTCTCTCCTGAGCATATTCAAAGCACAGTTTTTTGGTTTTTTTTTACTATGGCAGCTGCTAATTTATCTGCATTTGGATGGTTTGTTAGAGGATGAGTGAAAGAGGTCTTGGGTTAGCCTGCTGCCCAGTGTGAAAGCAGTGTTTTGGAGCATCCAGTAACAAATGCTAGTCAAAAAACCAACTGGGACACTTACAAACAGACAAAATAACTTTTATATTTGCAATCATTGACATTCAACTTAGTTTTTCCTCATAGCAGTCATACCTGCTATGTAAGGTTCAGCTCAAGCTGCCAGTCAAATGAAGCTCTAAGCAAATGAGACAGGGTGTTGGAAAGAAGAAGAATTTGTGGTAGGATTAATTAAAATTAGTGTTATCAGTATAGCTGCATGCAGCCTTCCACCATATAGGTCAGCTCTCTCTGAAGCCTCAGGTTTCCCCTACAATGCAATAATTAACTATTAAAGTAGGTACTTAAAAACACCATTCCTCCTCCAGGAAACCATAACCCAGGATTTTTTTCAAAGCACAGAATTAATTGCATCCCTCCACAGTATCTTTGAGGTGCTGTTATTTCTTTAAAATGCATTTACAGCATATTGTGATATGTCACACATCCTTTAAATATCCAATAGCTTTTTAACTTTAAAAAATGTATTTCACACTTAGTGGCATGTCTGTAATGCATTTTTCTGGAACGTGTGGCAGATGTCTGGGAAACTGTGTTTTCTCCCATATGGGGGTTATTTTACTGGAAAATGAAAGAGGGTTGACACTTCATTTGATTTTCCTGAGCTGTCACATCAGGGATTCTCTATCTGGGTGTGAGACATGAATCCAGATCATATGTAAACTGCACAAGGCAAGATGTGCTCCCTTCCCTGGGTGAAGGAAGACTTTCCAATTGAAGAACATCCTCTGAGGGCTACAAAGGAGAGAAAACAGGATGGGAAGGTCTGGTCTAGGACACCCTGCTCCATGGGACTTTTCAGCATGCTCTGGACATGTGGAAGTAACATTAAGTCTGTACTCGGACCTTCCTCCGAGGAGGAGGCAGATGGCAGCTTTGAGGCTTCTCAAACACTAAGGAAACTCCTGGTACTTGTGACCCAGGTGCCTGAAGTCAGCTGGCACTTCAGGGTTGGGTGATACTGAATTTTATTTCTGGAGAGGAGTCATAAATGCCAGTCACTTTAGATGTGTCAGGCCACCACTTCATGGTTGTGGCTTATGGACAGACAGCAGGGAATTTGTCATCTGTGTTGGCCAACAATCTCTGTCTGCAGATCTGTTTGCAGATCTGTGTTTCTGTTCTGACTCCTTCCTCTCTGCTCTGTCTGAATGTGGCTTTGTGTCCTCTTGTCCTTATGCTATGGTGAGTTGTCCCCGCATTTTCTTTCCTTTTCCCAGACTGAGCACTGTGCTTAGGGCAGGCCCCTCTGTTGTTTCCCCTGCAACATCAGAGGCAGGGGAGGGGAGGAAGTTGAGCAGAGAAACTGCTCCAAGTCCCTGAAAGTAATGCCTGTGCCAACATCACCCCTTTACTGAGACAGGTGCAACAGGGATAAATATCAGGTGTCTCTTGCAGAGTAGTTAAATGCACCAGCAGTCCCTATTTTGTCATGTTAGGACAGACGAGTCTTCCAGCTTTATATTTCAAAAGATTGCCTGTGGCACTTGGCACACCCCTCTTGTGCACAACCTGGGAGATACACTCCTGAATTTCTGGGCAGTAAAAATGCCAGAGAATTATTTGGCTGTGGTAACAATCAGTGTCCTCACTGCTGGTATGTGTGAGCACAGGCACACTGCTGTCGAGGCATTTCTGGGCAGAGTTTCCTAGGGACTGAGGAGCATAGCCCTGGGGGAAGCTGTCACTCAGGGCACAAAGCTGGGAAAGCAGGAAGGTACTGGATATCACTGGAAATACAGACACGGAGGCAAGGGGATGGGTGGGTGAACAACCTGGAATGTCCCGCACCAGACTGAGGATGTCAGTGATCCCATCAGTGTCAGCAAAGGTGACAGGTTAGACAGCTCTATCAGGAAAGCACGAAAGTAATTATTTCCTTCCCCAGCCACTTGACTTCCCTGGGCACTTCTTGAGCGTGATTAAGCTGATTAGTGTCATGCACTTGAGACTTTGTCTTGTACCTATGGCATTTCCCATTTTTGTTTGCATGCGTGAAGGATTTCCTCATCCATTGCCATGACACCTCTCCCCACTGGACTCAGGATTATGCTTTTCTGATGATTAATGTTTTCATAGGTCTCAAGTAGCTTTCCAGGAACAGAGACATTCCCAGTGGAGGATCTGATGCCAGGTCTTCAGTTGTTGGGTTTAATAGTTACATCTGGGATTATTTCATCCCACAGAATGACGTCTTCTGAGACACTGCTGCTTCCCCTTGATAGGTTTATATTTATAGGTTTATCTCTGCACCTTTTCCCCACCAAGTGTGTTGCTCTTGCCTGGTGCCCTCAGGCCCTACAAGCTTGTGCTTGAAAATTCTGGGAAGGCCTTGTGCACCTCATGGAGCCAGAGTGGCTCTCAGCAGAAATGTGGACAAGCAGCAGTCAGACCACCAAAATGCACTGAGAACTGGCCAGAAGAAAGTCTAGGAACTGCTACTGCAATGTATATATTGCTTTTATACTATTAACTCCTATATTGAGACACATACACAATAGAGATATCTGACTAAGTGATACAATTACTACATAATAAATCACCTAAGTGAGCTCTTTATTACTCTGATTTAGATGCATCTGTATAAATCAGAGGTGTACTCACCATTCCTTTGCCATCCCTGAAAGATGCAGGAGGATTAGAAAACATTTGCATTGATGAGTCTTGGGTAAATATTTGACCTACTGGTGAATTCCTCTGCAATTATTCCTTGGAGAGATTTGCTGTACCTTCCCCGGTGCATCTGTCTGAGTGATGCCAGAGAGATACAGGGAGAAGGGGAGGGGCTTTCACTAGTGTTTAAAATTCTGGGGAGACTGAAAAGGTTTTGAAGGGAATGTGAGGATTTAAACTTTTTTTACTGACCAAGGTGTAGAGGGAAATCTGGAGTAATGAGGATAGAATAGGTCATGGTGGGGGAAACCTAGTGGGCTGCTGGATGTTGGGCCATCTGGAGGTTACTAATTGGGAGGGTAGGGACTGAAAGGCATCAGACAGTTAAAATCAGTAAGCTCCCAAATGTTGTTCAGGTGTGTTGAAATCCCAGTGTAAATCACCAGTGCAAAAAATTATGCTGATGATGGGAGCAAAGTCCTCCCAACTCTTTCTGGGCACCTCCCTGTGGGATGACATATACACGCAGCCCGTGAGGATGAGAGGTGTGATTTGGTTAAAAAATGTGATGTGCTGCGGGAACTGGAGTTCATACCCAGGAAATGGGCTGGTAATGAGAGAGCCTTCTTTTGGCTGAGGTGGGCATAGGTCTGCCCCTGCCTGCTGGCTGCATGCAAGGAGTGTTGAGCCTCCAGAGATGCTGAGTTTAGTGCAGGTAGGTGCCCAAGCATTTGAATTGCAAGTGCTGTGGTTAATGAACTCACACCACTCCACTGGCTTCCAGAGTTCTCTTTGCTAAATCCATTTCAGGGCCACTCGAGTTTCTCAAACTGGGGTGTAAATTCTAGAACAGAGAACAAGTTCTGTTTTGCAGGACTTTGGCCGCACTTTGTCAGGGTGAGTATACCATAAAGAACAGCCTTTGTGTCTGTGCTGGTTTCATGCTCCTGTTCAAACCAGGTGTTTACTGAAACAAAATTAAATCTGAACTGGCAAGTTGAGTTTGAGTTTCAGCTTCAGTTGGCTTTTGCTTTGTTAAGATGAATTCTCCTTTCCCCCAAATGCTCGTACTTCCCACTCCATCCCCCAGAAAGGGAGGCAGCTGTTGTCATTTCTCTGCTCTCACAAAGGCACAGTGGGAAGATGAGACAAAGCAGAACATCATCTGCCTTCTCCTCTGGTGGCAGGCAGGGAGCTGATCTCCCAGAGGAGCCAGTGCCTAGCTCCTGCATGTGGATTGGTGGGATGATGCTCCATGGGGATGCTCATGTGGCAGGTCTGGAGGGAAAGAGAAGGAAGGTCCATGAGAAGAGGCAACAGTCCAAACACTGAAAAGGTTCCCAGTTTGGGTGCTTCACTGGTCCTCTGTGTAGCTGTCCATCTGAGAGAGAACTGCTAGGGAGGACCTCCTGGGATGGCCAGGCAGCCTGGAGTGTGGAGACAGCATGGGAAAGAGGACCTGGGGGATGAGAGCAAGCAGTGTGTTCAGTGCTCCTAGGAGCTGGTATGTCTTTAAAGCTGATGTGTTGCCATGGTATGCCTGGCAGTAAAGCTCCCTTGTTGCTTTTCTAATTCCATTCAGGCAAAGAAGAATGGTGAGGGAATTAAAAACAATGCAGAGCAAAGGCACTCTCTCTCCCGCTGTAGTGTGCTCTCCTCGGCTCCTGCACCCTTCACCCCCTGGGCCTCTCTACAGCTCACTCCCCCACATGGGTTGGTAAAACAGCTTCCCCAGTACCTGCTGCCCCAGGCAAATGTGTTGCCTTCCTACATTGTGGGAGCCTGGGAGAACACCTGCCATAGCTTCTGCATGAACAACAAAGCAGAGAGAGAGAAGGGAACTTTCTGAGAAGCCAGAAGTGTGGGTGCAGGACTGAAGGCAGCAAAACCAATGGCAGTACTTCCACTAAGGGCAGTGCTTCCACTAAGGGAACAGAACTGGGTTTGTGGAGATCTGGTGTTAATTAGCTTCCTCTTCAGTTGTTTCTGAGTGTGTTAATTGTCCTGTAGTAAAAATGTCAAAAGATCCTTGACTACAAGATATTACAAGTAACATGACCTAGAAAGATTAGGAGCAAGGAAAAGACACAGGATGCCACTTTAACCCTGTTCATCTTGCTTAGCTCTGTCTCTCTTCCATAAACTTTTCTCACCACTGTCCACCTCACATTGCCTTGTGATCTTACTGTCTCTAGACATCCTACTTGCTGGTGCCTTTGCTGTCCCTGCCTTGGTCCCTCAGCTGGATAAGCCACACAGTTCCATTGCAGGGTGTTGGGGACCAGCCCTATCAAATCTCACTGTCTTCACAACTTGCTCACTGCAGTCCTCTGACTGTAGCCCAAAGTCTCACTGCACTGCCTGTCATGGTCTTTTTCTCTAAGACTTGCTGTTACACAGGAGTCCCTGTGCAGCCAGGATAGCCCTCACTTGTCTGTGCATACAATCGTCCTCCATCTGCAAAATCACTTTCTCCTTTCATTCCCCTTGTTTGATGGGGAGACAGTTGAGTCACTATTCATTCAGCATCCAGTATGGGGGAAATAATGTCTCAGAAAGGAGCAGTGGTAATAGAGGGAGAAGCTGCTGCTGTTCCTCTACGTGAGTGTGACCATCCGGTGGTTCTTGAGAAGTTCAGGCAAGGTGGGGTTCCCTTCAGTGGGATGGAGTTGCTACAGGGGCTCCTGAGTGAGCCAAACCCCTGCTCTAGGAGAAGGCAGCTCCAAAATGGTGAAGAAACAACCCTGTTTCTCAGAGTGCAGCATGCTGAATCTCTCTTTTAATATGCAGCTGCTTCTCCATGGAGAGGTTCCCTGTCCCATGCCAGCTCCCCTTTCACAACAGTCAAAAATACTCCCAGAGGCCCTTTCAGTGAAAAGAAGCCCTTTGCTGTCAGGATTCAGTGCAAACACCCTTTGCTTAGGAAAATAGGAGTTGAGTCTTGTTGCAAGCGATGCACCCCAGGGGAACCCTCTTTGGTGAGCCCTGCTGCCCTCTTGCCCCAGGCTGCTCTCCCGCTTGATCTCTGACCCCCGACCCCCCTTCAGCTCTGTGGGGTCCCCAGGCCCCCGTGCAGCTTTGCCAGTGGGTCTCTCTCCTTCACAGTGAGCTGCCAGGCTTCTCGTGCCCACACTGGATTACTGATGGATTAACGGTGTCTGAAGTTTGGGTTATTAATCCTGACCTAAGGCAATATCTCATTAATGAAAATAAAACTGAAAATTAATAGAAGAGGAAATTAAGAGACTGAAAGCTGATGAACAGGGAATTGTGAAGAAGAAGTATGAAAAAATGGAGGAAGAAATTCAGTTTTGGGACTTGATTTCTCTGGAGGCAGAGTGGAGAGAAGGAAAAACATAAGCCTTAATAGGGCAAGAGAGGACAGAGAAGTGGATGGAGAAAAAGGAGAGTCAAAGGAGCCCTTGCCTAGGCAGTGTGCCGTGGGCCTACTGAGAAGTTGGCAGGGCCAGGCTGAAGCAGATATGGAGCGAAGGATTGCAAGTCTGAAGGCTGCATGAAATATTTAAGATATTCCATCAAACCATTTTCTCAATGGTGGTGAGATTCTGGGTAGGAGGGACAAGAAAAAAATATTTGATATAAAGAAATTTAAAAAAGAAATTCTGACATGGCACAACTCTCTTCTTTACATCTCTCCTCTTATCTTTGGGATCCTGGGCAACTTGATCTAGTGGGTGACATTTGTGAGGTGGAGTGAGGGAGGGTGATTGGAACCAGATGATCTTTAAGGTCCCTTCCATCTCAAGTCAGTCCGGGATCTTACTTTCTCCAGAGGTGAGATGATGTATAGTTATGCTGGACACAAGGACAGGTTTCTTCAACCTCTGAGGCTTTAGTTTACTTTTGCTTTATATTTCGTCACGTTCTTCCTCTTTTCCTTGTTCCCCAAACTCACAGCACCTGTCACACAGTAACCAACTTCAGTCTAGCTGGGTCTTGCTCCCTTCTCCTACTGCTGGGGCAGGGTGTATCTCTGTCCCCTTTAGAGACAAATGCGTCTTCTTCCTTGACCCTCTCAGGTCACCTCTCAAGCCCTTTTCTTTCTCCATTTGGTGCCTGGCACATTTGACATCTGCTTGTGGGAGAGGGATGACTTGACCTGTGTCAGTTCAGGGAAGCCTTGAGCTCAGCTGAGGTGATGCAGGAACAGAATCTGGTTGTAAAAGTACCACAAGGATTTCTCTGACTTTATCCCACACTGGCTGGCAAAGGCAAAGCTCTTGAAGTGTGCTGAATGTCACTGAGCGTCTGAGGATCCAGGCAATGGCAGAGCCCAAGAGAAATCAGAAAGCTCAACTCAGCTCGTGAGGTTCTGGGCCAGCCACTGTGTCCTGCATTCTGCTACATACAAATACCACTATTGTGCAATGCCATCACCCTTTGCTTTTCCTGCTTCCCTTCCCATCATGAGAGCAGAGAGAGCTGTTGCCTTTAGACTGGATGTATGTAATCACCATGACCTAGTTTGGGAACTGCATCTAGAAGGGAGAGAAAATCATGTCCATTAAGTTATAAATACAATAAATAACTACATTTTCCCCTCTCCATTCCTTGCAAATCCAGTGTTAAATTCACCTAGTAATTTAGATCCGGCTTTGGTTATGTTAAAAAAAAAATAAATAAATCTTAGCACCTGTAGCAGATGCTGTTTTTAAATGTAGTAAGGAGCCCAAACTTAATTCTGAATGTTTTAGCCCTAGAGACCTCATTTAGGGGTGGCATGTACTGCATCTTTCTTTTGTGATCTTCCTGTGCATCCTGTGTCTGTTTGCTGCCTCCCTGCCCCTGTGAACCGTGCCTGATCTTTCTAAGATGGTGGAGTTGTCTGTTCCTGCTGCTGATCCATCCAAGGTCTGCAGGTAACAGGTTAGCAAGTCCATGTTAGTTTTTGGATTTGGGTCTTTTTGTGTGTGGAGCGATAAGGGAAGGAAGGATATGAATTACCTTTGACATGTTTCACAAAGCAAGGGAGCCTGGGACTGGTTTCCAGGTTTTCTTGATTGCTCTCTGTCTGGCATCAGAAAATATCACAGGACACAGACAAATGCTGCTGTATTTAAAGGCAGGATGTGCTACAGGTCTATACCAGCATGAGTTAATAAATGTGAAGGAGTGAACAAAAAGTAAATGTTATCTCAGACGACAAAATAACAGGCTTTCATAATGAACTAGCGTCCCTTCCCAGGACTGATGGCTTCCGATAAGCCTGTGCTGGTTTTTTTCCACTCTTGGGTATTCACAGAGAGGAAATGTTAGACAACCTTTTGGGGTTTTTCCCCCACCATTTTTGTAATGCTTCTGAGGTACTGAAATATGTGGTTAAGGCTATTGATGAAACAGCCACAGTACAAGACAGCAGTATTCATCAGATTTCTTCCAAAGATGTGAAACATGTATCTGGATTTGTGAGAGCAGCATGGCAGTTCACATCTGAGTAGATTATGCATGGGAAGCCTGCATGTTGATGCTGTCTCTCTATAATCCTGTATCAAGATTGATATTGAGCATTACCTTAGCTTTCCTCAAATGTTGTTATTCTCTTTGGCTGTTCTCATTCCTCCCTCATTAGGAGGAATCCATGAAGGAGGAGTGAAAAATATAGAAACCTGATTTGGCTCAGCAAGTCCTTGAGCTGAGAATGGTTGGCAGCTGGAAGAATGCCTAAGGGAAGTATTGTGTCTGCTCATCCCATTTTTACACACTTCTCTGGGCAGCTGTGTTGCTGCCCCGTCTGGACAGATGTTTGGTCCAATTTGAGATGCTTGTTTTTATTTGTTTTTGTTATATTACTCTGACTGCTCCCTGGCTTATGTAGGCTTTCTGAGACTCTGTAAACTCTTAGGTCAGTTGTGGGGTTTTTTGATTTGTTTTTAAACATCCTTTCTGCTTAATTCTTATTATCATCTGCCATTACTCCTTCCCCTTTCTTTCAAGACATTTGTCCTTTTGATGGGTGTTCCCATTTAGAGGGACATGGGACCTGTAGCTCTGGAGGGAACAGGCTCTGCTCTACTCAGCACCTCTAGGGAGGGATTTCTTGCTCATGATCGGTAAGTGTGTACACGCAGGGTTGGAGACCACAATCTCAGCACCTGATGGTGCCCACCCCATGTTTGTACCTGCTGCCTAGAGCTCTGAGGGAGCAGGCGGGGCAAGCATCCCTGTCCAGGCTCTGTGGTGTCCCAACCTCCATCCCTCCTGCTGAAAGCAGATCAGGAGTAAGAGCTCCCCACAAGAGGAAGATAAATACGGGCTCTGACTCTCCTCTGTTGGGAAAATAGATGCAACACAAAGATGAACTGCTTGCTTTGAGAGGATGGAATGCCTTCCAAGGGAGGAGCCCTTGGCTGGACACATTAACCTGGCTCTGATTAACCTGTGCACTGAATTCTTCTTCAAGGTCTGCTTTGTTTGTCATCTTCCTCTCTTTCTTGAGTGTATATGAGCCTTTGGTGGAAACATTTAATTACAGTGACCTTTTCCTTCTAGGCTGTGATAGTTATAGTCCATGATTATAAAGAAAGATCTAGACCAACTTGTTTGGTTGGTCAAATAAGCTCAGTCAAGTCTTGAAGCTCATTTGAGGATGAATCTGTAGCACAGCAATCAAGCACACAGCAATTCAGCAGCCTGAGGCTGAGGGAAAGCACTGACTGGGCAGAAGTTTTTGTTCCACTGCACAAAGGCACAGACCTGTTGCATTACTACTGCATTTCCCATTTGTGGCTTTACAGCAGATCTGGAGTATTTTCTGTATTCTCACAACAGCTCAAACTCCCACAGGTTGGAGTTATGATTTAATGAACATAACACCAGTATTTGTCAGCAGGAGATGCAGGTGACTTAAATGGAACTGGTTCTCTTTTGCTGTTGGATGGGTGTTTGTGTAACAGAATCACTTACTTCTGACTTTTGTTTAAAATTATATTCAAAGTAACTTGTATTATTTTGTATTAAGTAGTCCTACCCTCCCAACCCAACGTTTCTTTTATAATAGATTTAGCTGCAGGTGCTGTTCCCAAGCCTCTTTCTTTAGACTCAACATAATTTGAGGTTTTAAGACCTACTAAGCTGTTTTCTAAAGCCATGCTTACTATTCAGGACTACACCTAATAAGATACTGTGAGAATGAAGTAGTCTGGAAGGAAGGCAATGGGATGAATGAACACAAGCTTTGATGGGCATCCAAGAAACAAACTTGTAAAGGACTTGGGGTCAGGCAGGAGTGTATTTTAACTTCTTAATGAAAATGGTGAGCAAATGCTCTTTGCTTTGGTAAAGTCGGCTTTCAAGCACTGGGAGCTGGTCGATGTTCACAGATGTTATACAGAGAGTAACACAGGCTAATGCTAATGGAGACAAAGGTGATCAAGGCTTTGGAGGGGTGGATCATCAGTGAACCCACTCCCCCCTCTTAGTACAAGCATCCTTTACACCTAAATAAGTCAAAACAAAAAATGAAAACATGTTTGGATACAGCTGATGTTAGCAGTTTGGAAGGGAATGTAGGTGGGGGCAGGACAGATGTTGAAGGGAGGGAATTCATTCAAATTAGATGAAGTGCCTAGTTTGCCTAAGAGGTTGCTAAAAGAAAATGACAATTCCTAAAAATTCTCCCTAAGCACTGGCCTAAAGTTTAGAAGGTGAAAACGATTGTTCAGCAGCCGTTGTGAACACGGGGGGAGTTTGAGAGGTGTTCACTTGCCAGTGGGCAGCACAGCCTGATGGGCAGTAGGGTAGGGACACTGATTCATTTATTTATCATCTGGCTGAGCTCTCCCTTGTGGGTTATCCCTGTCTGGGCAGAAGGCAAGATGAGACTCAGTGAGAGAGCCCTGATTAGAATAGGAGGAAGGATGAATATTGTGCTCCTCAGAGAGGGAGGTTTGTAGGCAAGTCACTCAGGTGTACGTGCAACATTACCTTGAAGTCTCCTGTAGTAGAATATAAATGTGTTTGCCTTCTTCCCAAACCACTCTCTCCATCTGTTTTATGTTTTAGACACCTTGGTCCCTATCTAATGTTTTATCACCTTGATAGCTCTTACCTTATTAAATATGTCTGCTTCTATCTCTCTAATCTCTTCACATCACTTCCCCAGGGTGCTTTCTCCTCTGTCTCTTATACTTCTCCTTTACCTGATGCTATTTTTTCCCGCCCCTCACTGATGCAGTGCAACCTCAGCTGACACTTCTGCTTTCCCTTGGAGCAGTGGTAAGGAGGCACTGCTTGGTGGATACTGAAAAGGGATCCAAGGTATACAGAGTGCAGCTGTGTTACCCTGGGGGAGCTGGACATCTGGTGATCCCTGGGTTGGGAACTGGCCCCTCCAGGCTCCCCCTATGTAACTTTCCCCAGTGTGGCAGGCGATGCTCAGAGATGTTGCAGTAGTGAGCCTTTTGCTCCTGCAGTGACTCTTCACAGACATCTCCTCCTCCTGGTCCTAGTACACAGGAGCAGTTTGGGTGGCCGCTGAGGGACAGGAAAACATTGTGTCAAACAGAGAGGATTGATGATGAGAGCAGAAGATGAAGCAACCTGGAATATGCATGGGTTAAAGCTGTTTTGGGACCTGGGGACAGGCCTGTGTTTTCTAAGTGGCATGACAGGGAATTGGCCAGAAGAATGGGAAACTGGCAGGAGGGTTGATGCTGCTGCTGCTCTGCAAGATGGTTTTCTATCCACCTTCAGCAGAGCTGACCTGTGTGATCAGCCAGCTCACCCGAGAGGCAGAGAGCCCTAAATCCCTCCAGCCTATGCAGATCTGTTCTGCATGGGCACCCCCAGGAGAATTGCTAAAACCAGCTGCTTGGATAGCAAAGGGGCTGTGGTCAGCTGCAACCTCATTGTGGAGCATCTGCAGGCTTGATTGTGTGTGTCTGAAGCATCTTGGCATTGCAGTGGCTCTTCAGCTCAGGTGGGCACTGTGCTGGTAGACTCATGTCACTTCAGAGAGCCTGATCCTCTAGGAGGGGGTTTATTTGTCTGAGAGTTGATTTCTCAATTTCAGACAGGCTTTTCACTGGGAGTGAGGTGTGGAGGTGAAGGCCCACAGAGATGCCAGTACCCCACCCATGGGGAGCCAGATTTACCAACTTAAACTGCATCCCTGCCTTCCCAAGGGCTCCCTGTCTCCTGGCTGAAGGGACATGAGGGGAATCTGAATTGGGTGTGTGTGTGAGAGCCATCTGCCCATTATCCCATTATGTGTAATCAACGTTTGACTGTTGTCCTGCTCTACTGGACTGCTATCAGCCAGAGCGCAGCCACTCTGTGCTCATCAGTAATGGCACCTTTTCCCCATGGGGTGCTCTCATCAGGAATGAGACTGGCACTTTGAGTGCTGACAGTCAGGCTTTGTTCCCTGGTGCTGGTTTCTAGGAGGTGATGAGGCTGTCAGTGGAGCAGTGTGTGTGTGTGTGAACGCACAACTGCTCCTCAGGCGTAGGGACTCATGGAACTTTCTCCAGCTCCTGAGCTCTTTCTGCTGCTGCAGTTTCTCTGCCTTCTCTCCTCAGATCCTCTCTATTCTTTGCCTTGGCAGGAAGAGGTGTCCCAGTGTGCACAGGGCTTAAAAAAAATGCAAGAAAAATTGGAAGTGTTTCAGCGTTTTTGTACATGTTTCAATTTTTCCTTGCAGTTTACAGCGCTAGACGCACTGGATCTTATTACATAAAGATGTTGTTTCTTGTCATTAATCCAATGTGCGGTGGCTGTTGGCACTCTTCTAATTTGCTGTTCTCCTTGGTGAATAGCTATCTCGTGGCATGTACAGACTTTGCTCTACTCTAGCCCTATTGAGAGTACTTGCTCTTTAACTCTGGGACCAGATGAAGTATCCTTTTCTTTTTTTGTTGTTTTATCCTCTTAATTTTATTCATGATATAAAAAATAACTCTGGCTGAAGCAATAGCAGTCCAACAAAACCTGGATTACTCTTTCTGGGGAGCAAGACTTTCCAGGTTTGTCCATTCATCTTAGGCAAGAGCCACAGCACTAAATTTCGGGTCCACTGGAATTGAGCACTGGATTTATGGCCCCAGTTTCATCTGGAAATGCCACTTTACATTGCTGTGAGGATGATTTTCCACAGAAAGAAAACAACTATGAGTGCTCAGCTGTTCATTCTCTTATGACTGTTACTAGAATGTCACTATTAATGTTGGAACACTTTTCCCTTTTTGCCTGAATCAGGATGCAGAAAGCATTGTTGTTACAGCTTTTGTATGCTCAAGCCTGGTCTTTCAGTCAAGGATCTGACTAGAGCAAGAGCTGCTGTTGTGGTTTAATCCCACCTGGCAACTAAGTACCATGCAGCTGCTCACTCGCGCTGCCCCAGCCACAGTGGGAAGAGAGAGAACTTGTGGGCTGAGATAAGAGCAGTTTCATAATTGAAACAAAGTAAAATAACAATACTAATACTGCTAATCATAATAATAATTGTAATGAGAAGGAGAGAAAGAGGAATAACACCGGACAGAAAAAAGTGGCGCACAATGCGGTTGCTCATCACCCTCTGACCAATGCCTCGCCTGTTTCTGACCGGTGACTGGCAGCTTCTGACCAACTCCCTGCAGTTTATATATTGGAAAAGGTGTTCCGTGGCATAGAATATTGCTTTGTCCAGTCGAGTCAGCTGTCCTGGTCATGCTCCCTCCCAGCTTCTTGTGAAGCTTCTCACCGGCAGAGCACAGGAAACAGAAAAGTCCTCGACTTAGGGTAAGACACTACCTAGCAACCACTGACACACTGGTGTGTTATCAACAGGATTCTTGTGCTAAATCCAAAACAGCACTGTTCCAGCAACTAGGAAGAAGATTAACTCTATTTTAGCGAAAACCAGGCTAGCTGTCCTGCCGTGAAAATTTAATGCTGAAATGAGCCAAACTCTCCTTTTCGCTCTGAGGTTGATCTTAGATGTATTTCTGGAATTTTCTGTATTACTTGCTCACCTGAAAATAAAAATAATTGTGCTCTACCATTTGGGGGCTAATTAAGGCCTTCTTGAGTAATAGTAGAAGGGGAGGATGGCAACATAAGGAACTGTTGCAGAACCAAGTCCTCTGCTGTTCAAAGTGACACAGTTAAATAAGTTGGCCGGTGCCTCTTCTTTTGTTTTCAGACCATTTTTTTTTCTCATTGTTCTCCTACTTCTGTCAGGTGTTTGAAGGATGGTGTTCACTTAATGAGCAGCCAGATTACACTTTGTTTTCCTGTGTTTGTTCAGTGCGTGGCTCTGGGCCTTATTGACAACACACTCTGTAAGTCCTGCTCTGGAGATAGGGTTATTGATTTCCTCATAGTCCTTTTTTTCTGTCACGGCAGTGCCTGAATGCTCATCACCATAGAACCTGAGCTCTTCACAAACATTAATTTATATTTACAATGCCCATGGGAGGAAAGGGCTTTTCTTGGCTCTCAGCTTATACAGAGGAGATGGCAGTGGCCACAGATTGAAACCAGAAGCATTTAGTACTTTTGAAATATTAATTAGAAGTACACGGGATTAGTAATCTTCAGAGTCTGTGGACTGTAGCACTTGCTATATTCAAAGTGCCTTAGATGCAGAAGTGAGCTGTCAGTCAAGCTGTACTTGGGGTTTCTGGTCTACAGTGCATGATGAAAATTACAGAATTAGCGACTGCGTTCTTGAAGTGACTAATCTTAGAATCATAGAATCATTAAATTTGAAAAAGACCTCCAAGTTCATCAAGTCCAACCTTGACTGAACCACCACTGTGTCAACAAAACCACAGCACTCAGTGCCAAATCCAGTTACTTCTTGGGCATTTCCAGGCACGGTTATTCCACCACTTCCCTGGGCAGCCTGTTGCAATGCTTAACCAACTTTGATGCTTCACACCACACTGGGATCATGCTGATATTTTTTTCCAGGTGATGCCATGGCAGCTGGTCCCTCAGCTGACAATGGTGAGACCTTTGGCTATGTAGTTCTTGCTGGATTTCAGCAGGGCTGAGAGCTGCAGCCTCCTCCGGGACAGCTGATCAGCAGGATTTTGCCTTGGCACTTGGTGGAAGCATCCATCAATTATTGTTTTGGAGCCAAACACTTGTGTTAAGCTCTTGCCAGTTTTGCAGGCAGGGAAATATGGTTTCTGCTTTTCCCATACAAGGAATATTTGTGGAATTTCCCATGTGGGAAATACAGTTCCACTGAGGGAATCCCATTTTGGTCTATGTAACTGTTGGAACTTCTGTCTGCTTTGTCTTGGATAATTCAGGTAAATACTAGTTATTTGCTCTTTTGTGCCTTCGTATTTTGATCTCTTTCAGAGAGCTTCTCATCACACCTGTCTTTCAACAGAAAGCTGTCTTCTCAATTTCATGGAAGCTTTGCCATGAAAAGAGTCTCATTTTCACAAAAGAAGATTATTTGGGGCAATAAGCATAACACGACAGGGACTGCAATGATTGCTGTAAGCCCTGAGTATCCAGGGTCTGCAGCACGTTCTGGCTCATAACGGAGCAGGTCATCTGCAGGGTATGACAGCAGCCAGACACCTGTTCTTGATGACGTCTGGCTGCCAGGATTTGTTTCTCCTAGCTGCCAAAATAGCTGCCCTGCTTTACAAAAGTGGTATGAACAAGGACCAAATACTGAGAGGAGTCCGAATGCTGAACAAGTGGATAGGAGCCCCACTGGGCCAGACTTCAGAATTAAAATGGTTAATATTTTTTTTTTCTGTAATTATTATTTTGATTTAATGCCTTCAAAAAGATCTTTAAAAGTAAAGATTTTTCTTTATTTTCCTGACCTGACACCTCTGCAGTACATAATTGCACAGCAAACAGGGCTAGCAGCTTTAATTTTTGACTTCCAGCAGTAACTGTTTGATCTCAGCCATACTGGCTGATTGTCTTAATGATGGTTTTGTATGTCACAGTAAAATTTTGGTTTATTTTGCCTCTGTCCCAGCTGTGTTTGCAAGTCTGGGGTTTGCTTGGATTTGGATAACTGATGTCCTGTGGGGGATAAAAGTACTTGTTTTTTTACTTGTTGGCATCTGTGATAGGAAATCGAATCTTTCCATTGGTGTGTTTCTGGGATCCAGCAGAGATAGATATAGCTATTTATTGTTGAATTTATCTTCTTGTAGTCATAGGTATTTGCTGTCCAATGGGATCTATGGTTCTGTGTGCACATCTTGATGAGGAAGTAAAAGGGTGAAATGAGTGTGGATTAGGGTAATCAGAAAACTTCACAGCAAAGAATTGGTCTCCTGAGCTTCTGTTTGCAGTAAATGATCTGGTACGCTGTTTGAGCTTTTCTTCCCATTGCAAAATTAAGTCACTTTGGTACCTGCATTTTGTTTCTGAGGCAGGAGTGACCACTATGCATTTGAGCAAGCAGTGTTGCTTAAGTAATCTCTCTTGCTTCTCTCGAGAACATCCCTCTCACTGATCTCTTCTGTCAGTGGCCGGTGCCATCCCAATTTGCCTCTGCTGAAAGCTGTCTTTGGGAAACTGCTAATTGCTGCTTATGCAAAACAAGGCACCTCTTTGTCATTCAACTCGAAATACTGCACATCTGGATGTGGTGAGACAGCTGCTTTCCCAAGGCTGTGACAGCCATCCTTTGGATGTAGGCACAAACTCTGATCACCTGCACTGTGACCTGGCGTTACCTGCAACACTGAAATAAAACACTACAGCGTCTTGAGTGTTTTGTTGTGTTACCCCGGGCTCTGTGCCGTGCTGGTGTGGTCACAGCTTCCTACTGTGCAAAAGGGTGGGGTGTGTGTTGCTTGCCATAAATGGTGTGTGCATAGCTTCTGAAACGTCTCAGAACTGAGCAGTAACAAGGCCAGGGCAGGTTTTGGTCCTCCCCGAAGCTGTGAAAACCTAGTTATGCAAGTGCTGTCATCTCTGAGAAGTGTAATGTGCACACACAAGCAATAAACACTAGAAAACACCTTTAGCTTTGGAGAATGAAGGTGCAATTATTGTTCATTTGTTATAATGGTGCCAGCTTTCAAGACTCAATGCTGAAATTGCTTGGAGGAGAGATTTCCTTTGAGGTAGCAGGTTTTCTAATGAAAGCTCAAACAGCCAGTTATAACACTTGCATGAGAGCTGCAAGTCCAGGTGTTGGTGTTACTTCCATATTGACAGATGTCACTCTGAAGCAATGCTGATGTGGCACTCTCAGCTTTTTCACAAAATCACAGAATGGCTTGGATCAGAATGGGCCTTAAAGGAACATGTAGTCCCAACCCTCCTCTTGTGCATGGACACCTTCCACTTGACCAGATTGCTCAGAACCCTATTCAACCTGGCCTTGAACACTTCCAGGGGTGGAACATCCACCAGTTCTTTGGACAACCTGTACCAGTGTCTTTTCACCACCCTCATAGTACAGATTGTCTTCCTATTATCTAATGTAAGTCTACCTTCTTTCAGTTTGCAGCCACTCTCCCTTGTTCAGTCACTACACACCCTTGTAAAAAAAGTCCCTCTCCAGCTGTCTTCTAAGCCCCCTTTCAGGTACTGAAAGGCTGCAATGAGGTCTCCCAAGAGCCTTCTCTTCTCCAGGCTGAACAATCTCACCTGTCTCAGCCTTCCCTAACAGGAGAGGTGCTCCAGCCCTCTGATCATCTTGGTGGCTCTCCTCTGGATTTGCTCCAACAGGTCCATGTTACAGTGTTGGGGGGCCAGAGCTGGACACAAAATTCCAGGGGGTCTCTCATGAGAGCAGGGTAGAGGAGTTCAATCTCCTCCCTCAACCTAGAGTTTTTCCAGTTTGTAATCTACTT
Organism: Lanius collurio; assembly: GCA_020086605.1. Lineage (NCBI taxonomy): Eukaryota > Metazoa > Chordata > Aves > Passeriformes > Laniidae > Lanius > Lanius collurio. The sequence goes on from JACBWW010000005.1 coordinate 7,081,038, forward strand.
GGAAATAAAGGTCAATTTTTTGCCCCCGCCCCCCTCCCATGCATGACTACATAGTGATTTTCAGAAAAGCAAAGTGGATTTGTTAGGTAAAACAAGCTCCATTATCTTTTCAGCTTTGGCATCATATGTTGCAGTCTAGGTGCTGCTCCAAAGCATGCTCTTAAGAGGAGCTCACAGCCATCTGTTTGATATTTATGAGATTGTAATTTTAGATCAGGGAGTTTATTATTCTGTATTAAAAGGTAAGCATAAAATAAACCAAGCTAAAGGGCATACAACCTTTCAAAAGGTTTTCAGCCAGTTAAATCTTTCTCTCTCTCTCTCTACTGTATAATGTTTGAAAGCAAGGTTACAAAACACCTGGATGTGTTTTCTGTTAGCTTGAGATTGTGTCGAGATTGCAATCCAAATGCGACTGGCTGCTGCTCTTGAGGCAACAAAATGCCTTCTGAACCTTTGGGGTTTTTTTTTTTTTTTTGGTGGGGAAGGAAAGGGATAGATGGTGCTGGCATTACAGCTGACTTATTTAAGTAAGTTTACAGTTAGCCTGTTGACCAGTGTGTTTAACTGTTCTACATCCCTCAAATCAGCTGCTGGAGGGAAGCCATGTTCTAGCACTTTCCTGGAGTGGTTTTACTGTTTAATAGTAGACTTGCATTTTTGTCATTCAGTTTTTATCACGCTTGCAAATCTTTGCAAATTAGGTTCTGGTATGGCTGTTTCTCCCACAGCCATTATCTTGTTTTAAGCTATCTTTTTTTCACTGCAAGTCAAACTTTCTATAAAAGGAGGATGATCCAGAGCTTGGCTGTTGCTTGACTTCTAGCTGGGCATAGATAAAGAATCTTCCTCTGTGGTATCTGCCTGTATTTCATCAGGAGCTTATGTGCGTGTGAGTTTGTCCTTAGCTGGGCTTTTGAAATGAAGGTGAATTGTGATTGATGTGCAGAGATGAACTGTTTGCCCTGCAGAGAACAGTGCTAACAAATGTCCATATCGTGTTCTGGACCAAGGTAGTGCTGGATCTCTAAGCTCTAGCAGATGTGAAACGTATGCTTAAAGCTTTGCATATAAACACGTGTCCATTCGTATTAGTTTTTCTGTGCACATGTAACCATGAAATAGGGTTGCTTTCATGTATACATGCAAATTCTGCACATGAGTTTATCCTGTGGAAGATGCATCTCTTCACTTTGTTTTTGGCATGGATTAGTGCAGCTGTGATCAGCCCATAGCTTGTGGATTTTGTACGTAGGGTATTTAAGTTAAACACGTGGCAAGACTTAAAAGCCTGTGGCTGTTGCAGCATCAGAGAGCACCCATGCCAGCATGCTGAGGTTCTCTGCATTTAATGAGACATGTAAGTGGCCATCCAGTTTTTCCTCATAATCTTCTCCCCCCCAACAAGTAAACATTCAGCACCTCTTGGAATCAGAAAATTTTGCCACCCTGTAGTTTGAAGATACTTGGATAGGTGAAGCGTGATAAGAGAAAGCCACTGAGATTTGTTACTCTGGCAGAATACTTTAACATCTGTGACCTTTATCTCAAAAGGTGGGGTTGAGTGAATTTTGTCTTGGGAAACCTGTGATATGGTTCAGAGTTGTGCTGTCGTGTGGCTGAAAGCTGCTTCATCTCATGAATCTCAACTGTGGAGTGCAAATGCTTTTTTTCTATTATGAGAGTGCTTTTAATGCATTTACGAGTTAATGCATGTGTATTTGTAGCAAAGCTTGTCTGTAGGGTGCTCTTCACTGCTTGTTATGTCATGTTCATGGCAGAATCCAGGAGAAGTGGAATAAAACTGGGAGAATTAGGCCCCGTTTTCTAATTGTTCCTTTAATGGATTATTCTAATTAGAAATGCATTATTTAATAATTAAAATGCACTAATTTGTAATTCTGTAATGATCTAAGTCGTTAGTCTTTGCAAGACCTGAAGAGGAGATTTAAAGCCAGTTAGAGAGCTTTCATATGACATCCAAACAACGTGCACAATCATTAATTTAAACTTAATTCTTGCTTTTTGCCAAAATGCTTGTATGTACCTGCATATGTAATCTCCTGTGTCTTTTGGGAACTCAGCTTTTCTCTTCAGCAGTGTGTTTTCTCAGGCAGTGTTCACACTTTCAGTAACAACCATAGACTGGATTTACAGGAAGCTTTACGTTTTCTACAACTCTCCAGACTTTCTACACTACCAAGGTTTTTGTATGCCGGGAGAAATAAAATGTGTAGCTCTGTCTCCTTAAGGAAAGTGCCTAGGTGTCTGTACCAGCCACCTCTTGAATCCCTTGGTCCTGCTTGAGTTCCTTTTGGCAGAGGAGCAGAGGTCTCAAAGCAAAGCTACTGCAAGGAGGTCACGTAGACTTAAAAGACCACGCAAAGGCCTCTGCAGCAGAAATCCTGCAGTGTGCACTTGCAGTTTATCAGACAGCAGGAACTCCACATAGCTGTTCAACCTTGGAACACATACATGCAAGGGAGCCCCTGCTCCCTGCAGAGCTCCTGTGCCTTGGGAGTCTGCTACTCATCTGCTTTAATGTCAGCAGTGGGAAAACCCTCATCCCTCAGCTATCCATGAAGCTTGAAAGATGAATATTTGTCCACAACAGAGATGAGATTTTCTTCAACTTTATTTTTAAAAATCACTTTTCCTGGAGGCTCTGCCTCTGAAATGCATCTGACAGCTGACCTCCAGCCTGAAGGCTGCTTCCACCTCCTCTTCTCCTGCTTGGAGTTTGTTTTCCAGTCCCATCTGAATGACTCAGTGGTGATTACCCTCCATTTTAACGCAGTTCATGAAGGGAAGGCAACTCTACAGAGGAGCCCTGTGTTTCTCTGCAGGGTCTTGAAGACAGCCATGCTGTACCCGAGGAGACCTGCAGCCCATGTCCCTGTGTCTGGCACTGCAGTGAGGCAGGCTTCCAGATACAGCACATTAATCCGTGTGCACTGCATGGAAAGTTGTCACCAAACACTACTGATATTTTTTTTTCTCTGTGACCAAGGTGGAAATAGTTATTTGCACTTGTATTTTGAGTCTTGAATAACCAGCATGCCTTGCCTTTGATTCCTGTGCATTTTCCTTAGATATGCTATTTACTTTCCATGATTAATGCTGCTCAGGGCACCAGCATCTGGCATAACAAGATAGAGTTCTGTCTCTATTCAGCTGTAGCTGCAATCACAGAATCATAGAATATCCTGAGCTGGAAGGGACCCACAAGGATCGTGGAAGTCAAACTCATGAAGCAGTTTGTGGTCACTGCAGTTACCAAAACATGTGGATCACTGTCCCAGTGCTGCCCAAGCATGCTGAAAGTTTTGTCTATAGCTGTAATGTAACTTTGAGGAAGCATTTCTCGTGTGTAAGCATTGATGATGTAATTGACTACGTGCTAAACGTTCTCTGGTTTTATTGTCCTGTTTGTGTAAAGCTTGTTACAGCTGCAGCAGAGGATCATTTTTTGGCGGTGATGACGTGTGGAGCTGGCCCTTTATACTTTTAGTTTGATGATCTGTGATTGCTTTAGTTTTCTGTATCTTTTGGCCCTGGGGATTTCTTTGCCTTCTTTCAAAAACTGTCACCTGGAATAGCTGTTTCTGCTGTCTCGAGCCTAAATTTGCATTTAATTGTAAAATGAATTTGCATTTCACAGCTTTTTTTTTTTAAATCTCTGTGGCTTGGGTTAAGGTTAAATCAGCTTTCCACAAGAGTCTGTGACTTGCTCAGTCCTTTTGTATTCTGTGTATGAGCCTAATCTCTTCACTAAAGACCCATATTTCCTCAGACTGACATATTTGAGCTTTAAGTCTGTCATATGCATCTACTGATTCATCTTTCCATTGATGAAGAATAAAGGAGGCAGGTCCCACACCAGTACCTCTCTGCACAAAAGAGGCTCCTTGCCTTGACGTCTGTGCCTTGTTTTGTCATCTTCCCCTTCATCTGAAAGCTGTGTGTGCCTGCTTTGCTGGGAGCCTGCTCCAAGGAGGGATTCCATTGCCTGCTCTTAAAGGCTGCAGAGGAACAGCCACCTTCTCCACCCTAATTCCACATTGCTGCCTCAAATGCCGTGGCTGCTGAGATTCACTTGGTGGTTTGTGATGGACGGGGAAGGTATCACCTCTCTTTTTGCCTTTGTGTAGCACCTGGGGTACAGGCCCTGACTAGACCAGGGCATGTAAGCATTGCAGTCGTGCAAAAAATTAATTGTGCTAATTGCAAGGTCTCAGGCAGCAGAGGAACATGTTGGAAGCTGGATGGATGGGCAAAGAAAGGCTTTATTTTGTGACAAGGAGTATGTAGAAACTTCAAGTCTATCCTGGGTACCCTCAGCACAGCTTTTTTGCAGTGGTGACAGCTTCTTTTAATCTTGTGTGGGCTCTTGGCACTTCTGACCTGTGCATTGGGAGGAGCTAATTCATTTTAGCCAACTCATAGTCTTTGCTGTGTGCTGTCCCCAAAACTGGTGCTCTCCTCTCCTGTTGTCAAGGTGCCTCCAAATGAGGTTTGCTCCTTCCACAGGGGGCAGCCCAGAACTGTAGGGGAGGTGCTGATCTCTTGATGCTAGATGGTCTCTATATTGTCTCTATAGGGCTCCTCTAGCCCTATGTTATCTGTGCCCATACCTCATCTCTGGCCTGTGACTGTCTGCAGCTCTCTCCCTGCTGCCACCTCCCACCTCAGTGGCCAAGGATACGCACCAGACCTGACACACCTTGATGTTGCACCAAGAGTGACTGCCTGGTCTTGTCAAGTGGCCTCCAGTGATAATGGGGGGACATACCCAGAGAAGCAGAAATGGTTTCCGGTATCTGGGTGAGACCATTTGGTTTTCTACAGAAAAGTTCAATACGTCCCTTCTCCCTTCTTGTCTTCTTGGCTCCCCTATTTTTTACTTTATAGTTGCTTCCTTTCTACCCCTTTCAGTCCATGTCCTCTTTTAAAAGGAGCTAAAAAATTTGACCTCATAAAACCTTTTCTCGTAATTGTCAGAGCTGCCTTGACACAGAGGCAGAGGCCTGATTAAAGGAGGAAAAAACAAATGGTGTTCTGGTTCATCTGAGAAACAAAATTATTTTCTTTTCCTTCTTTTTCATAAGCTTGTGTGAAATGAAAAGGGGGAAAGGTAAAATAGAAGCGTTTAAATTCTGCACCAGGGAAGATCTTGGTGTGTTCTGTCCCTGTGCACAGTGTATAATTAAACCCAAAATAGAGCAGTGAACTGAGGGAGGGAGGTGGGCTAGAGGACCAAGCAGGGAGGGGGCAGGGTTACTCACTTCAGAAGCACGATCCAAAAATAAGTCTCTATTTCTTCCCTGCTTTGTTTGATAAATGGGCTTGGTCTCATTTGATACCATTTCTGGTTTGCTCTCTTTCCATCTTCATCTGCCCCCATTCTCTCTGCTATGTCACCATGGGATGTGATATCCCCAGCTCATGCTGGGTCTGCCGTGCCAGAGATGCACCTGCAATAAAGGAGACTGGCAGCTGTCTGGGAAGCACCAGGGAGTGATGGGCTCCAGGAATTCAATCTGTGTTGATTGTAGCTTGTAGCTTTCTCTAATATGTCTTCTAATTACCTCAGTGGTTTTGGCTTTGTGTTGTCTCCCCTGCCCCCCTGGCTGGAGACTTTTTCCCTTGGTCCAAATATATTTCTGTAACTCTTCTTAGGTCTGCTGCACCCCCATGACTTTTACAAGCTTTACATACTTTGCTTCTGTGTCTTATTTAGCTTTGATTTCTCTTTACTTTTTTTTCTTTTTTCTCTTTGTTCTATTTACACATCTTCCTGCTTCTTCTACCTCTTTTTCCTCCTATTTATGCTCTCTGCTTTATTTTTCTCTCATTGCATTGCATTTTTCTAGGGCATCACACTTACAATATAGCCACAAGGTAAAGGCCAACGGGCTTGTGAAGGAAACTGCTTTGCAAGAAAGTGAGAAATTCAGGTTAATTGGATGCAATCAGGTCAAAATTTAGTTAATCTTTGAGTGGGTGGGTGTGTTAGCACAAGGCTGTGTATGCATGCCCAGTCTAAGGGCTGATTCAGGCATACTGGTTTCCAACTTTGTATGAATATGCACATTCCCTCAGAGACTGGGAGAGTGATGCGCATCTGGGGAAAGCGGCAGGAATAGAAAAGTGACATCTCTTCATGTCATAGCAGTAAAACTTCTTCCTTCTCTGGCAAGAGAAAAAGGCTGTCAGATTGTAGAGTAAGGGTAGCTGTAGAGCTGTATCATAATAAACAAGAGTGAGAGATCAAATGGTGAATCCACTCTCAGGAAAGGATCTCTGTGTAGAGGGGCATTGCCTTTGTGTAGGATGAAGAGGGAAGATTCTTTCAGATATGAATATTGATTTGTGTGTGTGTGTGTGGTTCAGTTTTTCAGAGCTGTCTCATTTTATTTAGCTGCTGAGACATCCACTATATTTGAATGTCTGGATGGGATTAAAAGTTAAGGAAATTGGCGTTGTAAATTTGAGGGGCAAAAAGAAAAAATAAAATTATATCCTTCAGGCTGTAAGGGCAATCAGGGTCTTCAGGAGTCCAACCTCTTGCTCAAAGCAAGGTCAGGATTGAACTTTGGCTGGGCTGCTCAGGGCTTTGTCCAGCTGAGTTTTGAAAACCTCAGAGTATGGAGTCTGCACCACTCCTCTGGGCAATGGCCGCAATAGCTGCTCTAAGTAGGGAAGACTCTTTTGCTTCTATTTCTTTTAAAAGCTATTGTTTCCTTTTCTCCTGCTATGTACTGCAGTAAAAAGCCTGGCTCCATCTCTTTTTTGGACTGGAAAAAGGGCTCTCAAATCTGACAGTTATCTCAAGTCTGTTCAGGCTGAACAAGCCCCAGTCTCTCAGCCTCTCCTTGCAGGGCAAGTCCTGCAGCTCCTCAAGGCCCTTGGTGGCCATAGACTGAACCTGATCCAGTTTGTCAACAACTTTCTTGTGCTGACAGATCCAGAGCTGATCCAAATACCCATGTATGGTCTAGCAAGTGTACAGTATGAAGGGAAATAAACACTTCCCTTAACCTACTGGTGAAAGCCCTGAGAATACAATCTTACATGCTCTTTGTAAGCTGCCTCTGCTGGGGCAGAGCATGTACTTCTGAACCTTTTGTTGCTTTAAAGCAAGCTGTCTGATCTGGCCAGTGTGGCATCTGAGTGGGCGTCTCCCTGCTTGACAGCTGACTGTCCCCCATCTAGGCCGTAAAGGAAAAGGATATGGATCATAATTTCTGCTATGAATTTGGTATGTGGGATAGACAGTCTGCTGGGAGTGGTAAGGGCTCTGAAGGTAAGGTGGAGCTGCTGGCCTTGTCACCATAAATAAAAGGATGATTTAGTACTGGATGGAAGCTATTGCAAAGGGAACTGCTGCTTGGGTAAGAAAAAGCTTGCCTCTTTTAGGGAAAACAAACAAAATTCCCCACTTCTCTTTTTCATTTGGAAAAAGTGACATGCTGGCTTCTATCATTTAGTAGCATTAAATTAGGCCAGTTAGAAGCAAAGCACTTTGAGTTTCTATGACCAGGTACTCCCACGGCTGAACATATACTACAAAAACACTGGAATCTTGTTTAAGTCTGCAGGGTAACTATCACACAGGAGGGCAGTTTAAATAAATTCAGTCCTCCTGCAGTCTTAGGCCTTGCTGAGCATGGTTAAGGGCAGAGAACATGTCTGCAAAAGTGGTGCTCCACTGATCTAGGCTCTGATGTGCACTTTGAATTCTGAGTCCCATTGTGGTGTGACAGATCTTTGTCCTTCACACAGGGGATGCTTGTCTTCATGCAAGCAGGTGTCCTCACCTGTGTGGCTTGGGGTGACCACTGAGCTGTGGGTTCATGAAAATATAGCCTGTGACAGATGTTCAAAAGCTCTTTTACTTCCAGTGCTGGTTTAGACTGTACAATTATGGTCTAGAATTATTCACTTGTACATCTTTGCATCTCAGTAGCTGAAACATAATATTAATGAATTAAAGGGCGTTTCTGAAGCAATTTGAATATTCAGAAATGTGGTAGAAAATTGGCGAAAGGATTAACAGATAATTTATAGGGAGAAGCCATTCAGAACTATAAGCTGAGTCCCCTTTCTTTTGAATTTTGTTATAAATCATTCATGATTAGGGTCTGTAGGAGGATGCTAGAAAATGGAGATGTAGGAAACTTCTAGGAAGCTGGAAAGCATGTGCTGTCCTGATGTAACCTCAAATTTAATAGAAACCTTGCTTCAAACACGTGTTCTGTCCACACTTGGGGGAATCTTCAATGGAGCTGAGGACTTGATATTGTAAGAGGAAAGGCCTCAGTAATGTATCAGCTGGTCCAGCCAGTGGCCCATGAACAATGAGCATTCATGTCCTTCAAGTGATTTCCCATTTAGGGTCTATGTCAGAGCAGGGCCTGGATGACAAGAGAGCTGCTGCACAAGTCATGGCTTCAGGCAGGGGCAGGAGGTGGGTTGGGGTGAATGAGACACCCTCCCTCAGCAGTGTGAGTACGTGGTGGCTCTTCACTGTCTGATGTGCTTGGTTGCCATAGGAGCTCGGAGGTTGTCCATCTCCATGTTGCAAAGGAGACACCCACTCCATGTCTTGTTGATGCTTAAGGAAACTCCCCTATGTAGGGCTGAGGTGACTTTGTGTCAAGGTGGGAGCTAAGATTTAGTCCTTGAGGAGTGGAGCCCTGATACTTTCTGTGCCCCCCACCTGTAGGACTCTTAAGCCCCCAAGGAAGGTGGCAAAGCACAGAGGCAGAAAGGTGGATGTGATGCTGCATCAATGAGGGACTCTGTTCCTTTTATCCTGTAGCTATGCAAAGGCAGCCCACAGGCCCCTGGCTGAAACTCTTTCAAACATCTTTATCTGTAGCATGCTAAATGCTCGTGATTAGTTTTAATTCCAGCTATTTTCAGCTATTAAAGTGCTGCTTTCCTTGCATGGCCTCGTGCTTTTAATTAGCCAAAGCAAACCCATGTGCTACAAAATCCCTTCCTTCATCCAAAAGGAGGAGAGTTTTATAATTTCTGCTACAGCTCTTCTTTCAGACACACAAAACAGGATCCAATAGCTGGGTAACTGTCTGAGCTGCCAGAAGCCTGCACTGCTGCAGACTGTTTCCCTGGCATAGGAAGAGAGGGATGGAAGACCCCTTTTGCTCCATGTATCCATTCCTTGGCGATCACTGCCTGGGGTGGTGGGGAGCGAGGATCTGTGATACACACGTGCCATGTCCCTGAGCTGCTGGCTGCTGAGTGGCACGTGCAGCACCATGAGGCAGTGCCCACCTCTGCTCTAGTCCAGGTCCCCTCACAGGCCCCCCACCTGCTGCTCCTGCAGGCACCCTCTCCTCCTTTCTCCTCTGCTGTAAGCACAGATTTTCAGATAAATTATACAATATCATCTTATTTTGTGTGCTATCTACTGTGCTAGCTGTATTCTCCGAACACAATAGCACAAATTACTTTACATAACAGAAGTAGGGAATTCAATAATAGCAGCAGTAGAGGGAAGGGAGAAGTAAACCACTGAAAAAAAACAAGAGAGATGTTTCCAGCTATGAGCTTTAATACACACATGAGTTAAATTCAATGCAAGATTAATTTTTTGTGGGCCAGTCATGAAACAACTGAAACACCTTGGTAGGGAGAGACATGGGGGAAATCCCTGTTTTTCCTGAAATGCAGTGAAGATAGGGACATGGGGAATGGCCTTAGGATAGATGGGTACTCAATCTGCAAGAGCTGTCAGTGTATCTCCTCCTAAATTACGTAGTGTGATCATGATCATGGCTTTATTTTACTCACACTCCCCATTTCAATTTTTTTCCATTTCTTCCCCCTCTTAGAGATGGTGATCAGCACTGCATATAAAAATCTGAGTGTGATTCCAGCCCTGAATTATAGTGGTTTCAGCACAGTCTTTGTATTGCTTCATCCTGTTCCTCCTGTGTTCTGACATCGTGGTTGTTTTTTTTTTTTTTTTGCCACAGCTGCACAGTAAGCTGAGCTCAGCATTCAGCTGTTCCTATTGCCATCTAGATTCCTTTCTTTGGTAAGAGAGTTATTTCATAAATTTGAAAGATGTGTGAATAATATACAGTTTTCTCCTCTTTAGAGGTATTATTTGCATTTAGCAACATTGAATATAACTTATTATCACAGTCTATATGCTTAAGTCTCACTCAGGTTCTTCCCTATTCCTTTTGGTCTTGGCTGCCTCAAATAACTTGGCGTTGTGTGCAATTTTGTCACTTGCTGTGTGCTCTCATTTCCAGCAAAGTGTGTTTAAGCAAAATGTGACACAGCCTAGAAATGAGTCTTTATATCTCACAAAATTCACTGCCATAGTAAGGATTTTAACACCGATGCGGTACAAACATTGACCGATTTTATTCACTCACTAGCTTGTCATGTTTGAATTATTCAGGGGATGGTAAGACACTATTTTTTTTAGTGTGTATTTTTTTAAAAAAAGGCAGTTTGTCACAGCATATTCTTCCAGATGTTTAGATACTATATTTTTAAAACTTATTTTATTCCAGTTGGGGGGCCTATCTCGAAAAGTCCCTTATATAGAGGTTTCTGGATTGGTTTCTGAGATGCTTTCCAAATGCACAGTGTGGCCTGCTAATTCCCCAATTTGGTTTATGTTACTGAATGTTTAAGTGATGGAGTTGCCTCATACTGCAAGTAATTTAGAAATCATTGGTGTAATATTTGGGAGTTGCAGCTTTTTGGATTTAACGTATTGGTTTGTTCCTGAGCTGCTTCTCCTCTTGGCCCCTCAATCTCTGGCAGTGTTGTTTCACTTTTAGTGCATAAAAAGATGGAAAAGAGGCCAGAGACAAAACTTTTAAAAGGAGAAATTTAAACTAGTTTCTTCTAAATGAATTGGAGATTAATGAATCTATTCAAGAGCAAGAAAGATGATAGCTTTTCCTTGTACATCATGAACAATAAGAGGGATATTGGGGGCATGGTTGAGTGAAGTGGGACTTGAGGCAAAATAGGGAAATGGGTCAGGATAAGAGGAAATGAAAGTGGGGATGAAGGTTGCAGTGAAGGGAGACTCAGGAAAACTGTACTGATAATTAATTAGGCTTCTCCCTAAATAACTGTTGCCATCTGTACATCTGAAAGCCATTCAGATGTACAGCATGTGTTTGGAGAGTCCTACAGGTAATAAAGGTAAGGAAATTAGATATGAAGTTACAAATCAAAGTATCAGAAGAAAAGTTCATTGCAATTTTGAACTGCACCGTTAATGCTATTACCACTGTTATTTTTAGCTCTGTTTCCTAAGGAAATGGAGGTGATTAACGCCCCCCTGTAAGAACCTTTTGGCTGATTTCAGTCTCAGGTGGGTGGATGGAAGAATGCAGTCCTACTAATGCCCTCGCCCAAGGAAGGATGGGCAGAGCAGAGATGTCGTCTGTTCTGCTTGATCCACCATCTGCTGAAGGGCAGTGACCTGGGCAGGCAGCCTGCTGTGCCAGATGGCCTAACAGCACCCATGCAGTGCAGGAGCAGCCATGGTGGCTGCTGGCACTTGCCATGCTGGGAGGGCACACTGTAATGAGTAGGGTGCACTGGTGGGAACAAGGAATGGACCTAAGAATGGTGGCCAACTGTTGAGGAGATGTTGGGAACACAGGGAGGAAGTAAAACATTGTGGTGTGATACAGAGTGCATAGACCTGGAGGAGAAGTCAGCCTGAGATGTGCTGCTGGGTGGGCAGACCTGGAGAGGATGAAGAGATTTGTTTTGTGAGCAGCAGAACTGATGATGCCTCATGTTTGTGCTTTGCAACCCTCTCTCCCTGCAGTAGGAGGGATCACTCTGGGGAGCACTGGCACAAGGACCTGTTCCTGAAAAGGGGACTTTTGGAGATTAAAGACAAAAACTTTAAAAGCTGAAATTCTGCAGTTCAGAGCACCTTGCTCTTACTGTCATGTGGGAGGATCGGGAACTGGCTGTGGTAGACCTTGTGTAAACATAGGAAGACAAAATGGTCCCTGCTCTAAAGAGTTTTAGATGTACAGCAAGAAATCACATTATAGAGCTGGCATGTATTCCTCCTTTTTCCTGTGTGATTTGCAGTTGTCACACATTGAGTACTCTAAGTTCTGGGAGGGATTTTGGAAAGAGCAAAAATAGGAAAAGCAGTGAAAAAGAAAACAATGGAAATGCCAAAGGATCTGGATGGATATTTTTTTTGTCTTTTTTTTTTTCTTCCCTCTAGCAGGAAAGATTTGAAAGTTCCAATTATGTGTTGTTTGACTTAGCAACAAGTCAAGGGGGGAGCCTGGAAGGAATTTACAACAGGAAAAGTTTGTGTCCCAGGGATGAAGAGGATTTACTTTAAGGCTGTAGAAATGCTGGAGGCTTTTGGAGGAGGAAAGGGACAAAATCTTTTGAGTGTTCAAAAGAGCTTTAAGTGTGTGAAGGTGTTAGGCTGATGACTGCCTCATCATGGCTTGTGGCACTTGCAACCCAGCTCAAACACGCTGGAAATTGTGCTGCTAGGATCCTTCAAGTTGGAGCCCAGGGAAGAGGCCTGGCTGCTGCACGTCTCTGACACTGCTGACTTGCATCTTAGTGCTGAGATGAACTCAGCTGGTTGGAGCACAGTGCTAATAACAACAAGGTCATGGGTTTGATCCTAGATGGGCTGCTCACTTAGGGGTTGGACTTGATGATCCCCATGGGTCCCTTCCAACTCGGAACATTCTGTGATTTCTAGGGAGAGAAGCATCAGCTCAAGCAAAAAATTAAGAGAAGGAATATGCCAATTACCAGTCAATCAGACTGGAAGCCCATCCACTGCTTCCTTGGCTCTATCCCAACCCCACAAGTCTTAGCAGTGTCCTAGACTTTGCTGGCTGCCATCATCAGGAATGATAAAGTCTGGAAGCACTTCCATCCATGATGGCAACAGTTCCCACTTATTGCTGCAGTCCAGGAGGGAGCATACAAGGTTTTCTTTTTTCAAAAGGGGATCAGAAGGCCACAGCAAAGAAGAGTGTGACAAAGAAGGTGTCACCTACAGTCAGAAAAGCAAGTGCATCACAAATGAGGGGAAGCTGGACAGAAACAAGAGATGCCAATGGTGAATTCCAGGAGGATGGAGGAGCTCAGCATATAAGGCTGTGCTAAGGTCAAAGAGAATGAGCCAAGAGAAAAGCTCATGGTTTGCTTTGCAAAGATGAAGATGAGATCATTAGCTATCCTAGGCAGTTCCAGTGCTCTGACTCTGTCAGAGCCTGATCTAAAAACAGGCTGGTCTATGCTGTGTATAAAAATGAGAGGTGGCATTTCCCTCCCCCCTCTGCTTTCCTGAGAAGAGGGAGGGCTGCAAAGTGAGATGTGTTAGGGCAAAGGTGGAAATATGCAGGAATAAAAGTAGTGACATCTAGCAAGGTGGAAGGAGAGTAAAGGAGGAGAAGAAATTTGGAATTGTTACAGTGGGGCAGGGAAGGAGGTGGGGGGTGGAAGGAGTGGGAAGTGATGCAAGAGGGAAAAGAGATGAGGAATACCCTGAGGGATGTGAGAAGGAATAAATAATATCTTGGGAGCAGTGAAAAGCAGCAACAGGAAGGGAGCGATGTTATTGAGATTTAGACCAATCTTACATTGAAAGAAAGCAATGTGCTCTAGCTGCTCTTAATACCTGTGTGTAAGCTTCAGTCCTGCATGCATATACCATTTCAACGATAAGGAAATGAGTAGCAAATTAATTAGGAATTGGGAGGATTGTTCTCATTGTCTGGCAATCCATAAAGAAAAGATGGTCAAGCGCCGTGACTGGAAAGGAGCTGGAAGCTCAGAGAAGGCTTGGGCATTTGGCAGTCAGGCTAACAGAGCTAGATAAAGCAATGCAAAAAAATTTGACTGGCAGAGCAATCTACTTATCCTGAAACTGGCTTGTGTCACTTCAGCAGTTCTCAGTGCAATACCATCTTGTAGCTGCATTTTCTTTGGACACTGAGTTAAGGAAATATTCCTCTGCCTGTTTATCTTAAAGAAGCTGATGTGGAGGGGGATAAGGATGTTTGGCCTATGTGGTGCTGGACTGAGTCTGACATGCTGGTCTGGCCTCTCTCTGACAGTGACTGGTGGGGAAGGTGACAAGTGCCTGACTGGTGCCTGAAAGGTGTCTCTACCTTCTTGGCTGTTAACTAGCATGAATCACAGCAGTTGTACTAACATAAACAATTGTTTGTATAAATTGAAAATGGGATGTAAAGCAGGGTTTGCTTGGCCTGATCTGTGAAGGTCTGACTCAAAATGATGAGAGGAAACTGATCCTGGAAGTGAAGATAGATCCAAATGAGCAATCACAGAAATTAATGCTGATGCCCACCTTATCTGCTGTGACTAGTAGCCGCCCTTTACTTGCTTAATTCTCTGGCTCAGAGGTTGCTTTTCTGCATATTACTCCAATATGCTCAAGCACTTCAAAAAATCAAGCAGTAAATGTGATTGCTTTGATTATAAATGTCATCCAGCTTGGATGAAAGAGGAATGGCTGAGCTGGTGTGGTTCATAACTGCTGATGATTAACCACAGCAGGGAGTGCCTCACAAAAAGGTGTCCAGACCTTGCTGCAGACAAATGTGGCTTTATCCCCTGTGTATGGGTTAGAGATGGATATAAATGATGGGGCTTTGAGTCTCTAGTAATGATTACTCTGCATATGGATTTATTTTCCTATGAATTGATTGGTTCTGCATTGAGCGATGTGGGGATACTGATCTTGCTGCCTTCTGTGGCAGAGTTCTGCTGTTTAATCGTATATTGAAATTGGGAGGAGAGGAGGGAGAGCAGCGCAGTATTTCATTTCTGCCACATTGGATTTGCCATCTTCTAATGACTGTGTATCCTCTTGGCCCAGTGCTTGGAGTACAGAATTTCACCAGTTATTGGTTTTATTATTTTATGCACTTCTATAATTTTTTTTCTGTTCAGATGAGCTCAGGACCAAAAAGGATGGCTGGAATTGCCTTATCAGGCACTCTGCAATCATGAGCCCCTGTGCTAAGTCCAGAATCAGCTGCCAAAAATGTACTCTCACACGTCAGAGGCTGTGAAATATTTTTGTGTGCTTTACAGCAGATGTAGGACCAATGCAATAGCAGATCAAAAATCTCTGACAGTAATATACTGTGGTGACAGCCCTGCCTGGCAGAAATCAAGGGTGTTGCTGATGCAGTCGGTGGTTGTAGTAGGGAAGAGGATTTCCTTGGTAAAAGGGACCAGAAACCAACCCAAAGTTTCCCCTCCTTGGAGACGACAGTGTTCCAAGGCTGTCCATCACTTCTTTCACCTTGTTCTGAACCCTCTCAGGTTCTGCAAAAACTGTTGCAACCTGAGATGGCCAGTCCTGCTTATTATCTGTGTCCTTCCTCCTCCAGGTCCTTTTGCAGCTGGGCACATTTCTGACAGCACTGTGCTTGGCTGGGCAGTGCTGAGTTGGGTGCAGGGACACCAGCTCCTGTGCATAGGCTGTTGCCTCTCAAAATCCTGAGAGGACTTGGAGCAGCTTTAATGTTTTCCAGGAGAATCAATTTGTTTTAACTGACAGTGTCACTTATCATTGTGTTGGCCATCTGCCTTGCTTTGGTTAAGTTCTCAGTCCAACACCCAAGAGTTCTCTCTGGTCTTGAGAGGCTGTTTTGAACTCCCCAAAATAACCTGTATCCTTTGAAGACTCTGTGACCCCACCAAGAGCTCTCTTCCCACATCATTTATATATTATTTAAACCATCTGTACAGCACTTGCTTCCTCCATGCTGAATTAATGTCCTTCTGAATGACTCCCATTGTGCTCTAAACAGTCTTCTAAAATCTAGAGTCATTTGTATATCTCTTCATTCACTACCTCCTCCTAGGACACTGAACTTAATTACATTGTGAACCCTATTACTTAAGGGCTCAGATATTGTCACTTCTTGATTTAGCTCCTGCATGTTGCTGAAAATTAAGTCAGGAGTTGCTGCTTTTGCTTGTGGGCGCTTGAATTAGCTGTTCCAAGAAGCAATTGTTTAAAGAGCAGAGGAGCTGTTGTGTTCTTTGTGCCAGCTTACAGGTGAATTCCCTCATCTTAATTTTCTATAAATTGTGTGTTCTTTTAAAATTGCATACCCAGCTGTCTTTAGCTACAGCCTTGATGATAGATGTGCAGCATGGGATTATAAATGTATTGCAGCTCCCGGGGTTGTGAATTCATACAGAGTTGATGGAATGATCTTCTGCACATATTTTTCCCCCCTTAAGAGTTTTAAGGTTTTCTGAATTAACTCCACTGAGGTATTGAAAATACTGCATTATTCCTTCAGCCCTTTGGCTTGAACCCACTTTTCTATATAACTTGCAGCCAGGTATTATAATATCTCATTTGCTTTTTAGTGTTCCACCAAGTTTCTGTCATTCATAGTGTATTAGTCATCATCTATTGCCAGGATATCTAGTTCACCTTAAAATCAGCCCATTTTGAGATGTTTAAAGCTGGGCTTGAAGGGGAGAGAGGGGAATAAAAGTACAAAAAAGAAAAAAGAAAAAGAGAGGTAGTTGTAGAAATGCTAATGTCAAACCTTCCTCCCTTGTTTAAGTCTGTGTAAGGTGTTATTTGATGGGTCTTTCCTGCTTCTGTCTCCTCTGACAATGCAAGAGCTGCTGAGGGAATGTGATTAATTTCTGGGCTTGGATTTGCTGACTAAATGGTTTGTTTCTTTATCTGCTGTAATGAAAACAAGCAAATTGGAGTCAGCAGGTGAGAAAGGGCTGTCAGTAAACCTGCTGTGTAAACCTGATAGGTTTAAGGGGTTGAGGGCTATGGGGCTTTGCTTTGTGTCCCTACTACCATAATGTGCCATGCTGGGAGCAGGGCTGCCAGCTCTGGGGTATGGAAAATGAAAGCAATCTCCTGCCCCATCCCACCACTGTCCTTCAGGATTGGCCCTTCCCTGCACAGCAGCCAAGCCCAGTTTGGAAAACGGGATTGAACACCCTGGGGAATTGGGTACCTTCATCTGGGGAGGGGAGGCAGGGAGCATACACCACAGGCTCTGAGATTGTGCCAATCCTTCTTGGTAGGGCTCTGCAGGGAAGAGACTGAGGGGACCTCCCACAGATTAATCTGGTTAAACTGTTCTTCACAGGGCAGATAATCTCTGTGTCAGCATTTGTGAGTTCAGACCCACTGATGAAAGCTACTCTGCAGCCAGCTGGGAGCTGGATAAATAGGGCAGATACTGCTGAACATAATGGCTTTCAGCACTCTGTACAAACATTTGAAAGTCAAAAAAAAAAGGAGCCCAGTGGAGAAAAAGGGGCCAAAATTGCGTGTTTGAAACTATCCAGATGTGTGTAGTGTCTCAGATGAACACTGGGGACAGCATGGGAATTCCCAATGGTGCTTCTGGAGAATTTTGCCCTGGATCTGGGTTCAGTTGGAAATTGCTGATTCAGAGAAATCAGCATAAATTTACTGCCACCCCTCTGCCCCCTGGAAATGATGTGCATGTTTTAATCAGCTCAAAGTATTTCCTTTGGCTTTATATGTTAATGTAAAAGTCAACATGGTAATGGTGATAGTCAAAACCCTGAGGTCAAAACAAATGTACTTCAAACAAGTCAAAGCAAAATGTATTCTTGAATATATTGTTTCAGGCCATTGCAAATTAAGATGACACAGGCTTATGGCACATGACGTTTGACTTCCAACAGCCTATTAGGAATCTGTGGCCCTAATGTCCAAACAAATGCTCAATAAGGTTCGGTTTGCTTCTTTTATTTTTAACTGAGTTCAGTTTTAATGACGGCTGTGGGGCTGACAGCTCTGAACAACGAGCCTTAATGCGTTTCTGCGACTCACATCTTTAAAGCTTGATGTGTCCTGGCAACTCCTCCCCCGTTTCTGAAGCTATCTTTTATCTTCTTTTTCTTTTTTTCTTTCAAAGCTTCTAATGTTTCCTAGGTAGACATGAACTACATCTATCAAAGCCCCAGTTTAGCTGCGAGGTGGATGGTGGGGTCTGCAATGCAGCCCGTGTGGTTTCCCACACATTGCTGGCTCCAAGCCCACCCCCTGTGCAGGCTCGGAGGGTTTGTAGCATGCTCAGGCTGCCTGTGACAGCCCATCCAGACTGCACAAATGAGAAGAGGCAGTGCAGGGCTGAGAGAGCAGTGCCTGGGCTGGCACAGGAACTTTCTGCAGCCACCAGGGTTTGCAGGAGGGGTAAAGATGAAGTGTAGAGGGGACAGTGGCTTTCGGCTCCATGTTCCACCCACCTGTCCAAGACATGTGATATGCTTTCAGGTGGTTTTGGACAGGAGTCTGCTTGTGAGCTCTCCTTAGAATGGGCCCAACCTGCAGGAAACAAGGAAGGAATGAGTCCCCAAGGCTTCCTGCTTGTCCTCCTGCCACCTCTGCAGGAGTGAGAAGAAAGGGGGATGAGCGTTCCTCGTTCTCCTTGCTCTTTTGTTGGCTGCTGTTTCTAAGAACGGGTGAGCAAGCAAGGGCCGATGTTGGGAACCAGGCAGGAGACAGGGCTGTTGCCTTCCCTCTCCATCACAGTATGGAGGAAGGGCTGAGAGATGGGACCCGACATGTCAGGGGTCTTTGCTGGGTATAAGCAAAGGTGTATCTCACCAGAGATCATGGCAGCATGAGCCTTGTTCCCATAGAGCAGAGCTTGTGGTACCCTGCTCAGCTATCCTCCCCAATGCTGGAGCAATGTGGGGCAGCTGGGGGGAAACAGAATACAAGCTCTCTTCCAGAGCTGGAGTGCTGTGAGAAAAGGAACAAGTAATGGAAATTGAAATGCAAATTCTTTTTCTGAGTGTAGAAAAGGCCCCCATAAATCAGGAGTGATAAGAACACAAAGACACCATCAGGATACATTTGCACAATCAAGGGATGTTTCATATATCTGAGAGAACCAAGGCACAACCTCCGCTCCTGAAATAAACCAAATCCATTTTTTTCTCATCGGTGAAGTAGTCTCTGAAATTCCATTTGAAGAGCAACAGAAAAACAAAAAGGAGATTTGAGCTAAATTTTACTCAGATGAGGCATATTTTCTAATCTAGACAGGAAAATATTTGTTTTAAAGGGTCAGTGAAAAATAAACTGTTCCTCTCTCCCTACACATCCAGCAGTATGTCTGCAATTGTTTTTCCTCTGGATTTGATCGTCAAATAAATGGTACAGCTGCTGAGAACCTTGATGATATAATTGTGTACTCAAGAAACAGAGTAACCTCATGGCAAAGGAAGAGAGCAGAAATGCTTGAACAGAGACCCTGCCCACAGAGCGCCAGAAGAAGGAGCCTGGGAGCACAGAAAGCTTTTTCCAAGGCTCGAAGCTAAAACTGTGGCTAAATGTTTCACTAGCCCGTGCATGGGGTGAGGCAAGCTGTTACGGGAAGAGGTGGAAGTTTTAATCTGAAATCAGAAGTGACAGAGCTGAGTGGTTGGATTTGGTCAAGCAAGCCCTGTTCTGGATTTTACCTTCACTCTCCATCATTCTGTCACAAGCCCCAAATCCATCCATCTTTTGCTGTAGTAACTGACAAAACCCCTGTGTCTCATCATCTTCCATGTTAGACTTGAGACTGGTCTTTCAGGCTTGCTGACTGGCCTTCCTAATAGACAATGTGTGCTGGGCATCTCTCTACTTCCACTTAAAGATTCCAGAGGAGCCTAGCTCCCATGGGTGAGATATCTTTATCCCAGCCTTGCTGTGAGGAAGTTTTTTCTGCAGTTTTCAGTGAATATCTTCAATCCAGGTTGAGTCTGCCCAGCGCTATCTCTGCATTGCAGAAAATGTGATTAGATATGTGCAAGTGGTCTCATAAATCAACTGTAACACATTTGTGCTCTGCTTTTGACTGCAATTGTGTGGTCCTGTCCCACATGTAGTGTTGGGTCACCCTGGCAAGACTGAAGCAGTTGCCATCTTCTGTTCCCCTGGTTTAAGGCCAGATTGGATGAGGCCTTGAGCAACCTGATATACTGGGTGGTATCCTTGCCCACAGTGGCTGGAGCTAGAGGGTTTTTAGGTTCCTTCCAAACTTAACCAATCAACTAAGACATGATTCTACGTTGATATTGTAAATGGGTGTAGAGGTCCACAGACTGATGGAATTACAGGCTATTCCTGCCCAATGTACCGATATAGGACCCTTCTGAATAGCCTTTGCATGGTAAGCACTGTAGTTGTCCCAGTTTTTATTTCCTTCAGCTGAGCCATCATCCTCTGCTATTCCAGCTGTAGAATGGGGATTAGGCAGACAGGCTTTGCTGACATGATTTGTGCTGGGTTAAAACTTACAACTGAGTTGTGCAGGTTCTGTGTTAATAAAACCTTTCCATTACATCACCACATGCTCTAAAGTACATTAGAAAGCGGCTGTATTGTGAAGGGCTTGGGGAATTCAGATCTGTTTTCCTGCAGCTGTTTTTCTGTCCCTGCCAGGGTTAGGTGCATAATGTGCCATTAGCTTCCATCTGCTAGGGCTGGAAAGAACCATCTCTGTTTCTAAAAGATAGCCCCTGATAAACTTCCCCAGTGCTGAACTGCCTCTATTACTTCTTTGAGCCATTTCACTACTAGAAGAGAAGCAGGAGAATTGCTAGAATGTGGGAGGCTTCTTCCCATGGAAGGGTGATTCTCTCTGGATCAGGTACAAAACTGGTTGTGTTTCCACAGGAATGCCATGTGTTTCATGGGTTCCTCCTCTACTCTGCCTTGGTTGCTTTATCCCAGTCTTATGCTGTGTCTCATCAGCTGCTGGTGAAACTGTCATTGAGCTCTGGGGTGAGAAATCAGAAGAACAAACTTCACCCACGATGGTCACAGTGTCTGGGCAAAAAGGGAATTTTAGTGTGGTACTCTTGCCCCAAATAAAAGCAGACAAACCTGTACATGCATATCTATGCTGCTCCTTCATGATGTGAGAAAATAAGCATGGATTCCCAATTTAGGTGCTATTGAGTTAAGAGGTGAGGTAGCCATGATTTGATGGGGTCTGGGAAGGGGAGATGATTGTCTAACCCTAACTCAAGTTGTCAGTCTTACCTGTGTTTGGAGAAGTGTTCTGTGCTGTGGACTGACAGGTGGCTGCTTTACTCAGGACCCAGTCTGTGAGGATGGAGGGCTTTGCTGGCTTCAGTGTTTTGGACCTTGATGGTAGTAGCTACAGGAGAAGGTGCTAGAGGATCACAGCAATTACTTATTTTCAGTGCAATGAGGAGAGAGAGAATAATGATTTCCTATTTCTCAGTTTCTTTTAAATTAAGAAAAAAATTCTTTTAAATTAATTGAAAAAAAGTTGAAGAGTTTTCAAACAGTGGAAAAAACGCCTTCTTGAGAGAGATTGTTTTCAAATAAGTATGAACAGTTTAAAAGAGAGGGCTTTGACAATTTAAAAATAAGTGCATCAAATGTGTCATCAAAAAGCCCAGGCATTCTATGCGAAGAAACAAATCGCTTGACGTCAAATCACCTGAATGTACATGCCTTCCCAGTGAGAGACCTGTATCAGCTGCTGCTTGTCCTATGGATGTGGCCTGTATCCTCGTGTATGTTACACATGCATAGGCATACTTGCTTTGAAAAGCTGTAATGCAGCAGCCAGTAATGGGGCCAACATTAGTCTATCATTTCTTTTTTATCCACCTTCAAACAAAATCCTGTCAGGCAGCATCCAGGAAGCTGAAAGGAAGAGTGTCAGAGGAAAATTGTGACTACTAACAGGAGAGGAAAGGATCAAGCGTGTATATGGAGTCTTTGTGGAAATGGTCTTAAAGCATGGAGAGAGACAGGACCACTAAAAGCTTTGTACATGACAGTGCAGCCTGATGTGACAATTATCATTTGCAAACTTATGGCTCCGCGAGGCTGGAAAGTTTTTTTGAAGCGTTGCTAAAGCTAATTATCCTGGAAAAATGAAGCTCAACTTAAACAAAGAAAAAATTATAATATGGGTCACTGTGCACAAAATATTAATGAAAATTTGATTTTCCTTTATACCCTCCTCCCCAGTTTTAGTGGCAGGTGGGGGGGAAGAGTGCAGAGTGGGGGAGAGTGGCGTGGGTAAAATTGCTTTATCAGCCTGGTCCAGCCTGCAGAGGTTTGAGTGGGTATCTGGCTGCGGACCTGGCACACTGTGACTGCCATGGCCCCCAGCACTGCCTGGCAAAGGTGCTCGTGGGGCTGCAGAACCTCAGCCATCTTGCTGTTAGCTGGGGATTTGTCATCCTCCCTAATGGCAGCGGGGAGGGGGGGAGAGCTGGCTTTAGGGACAGGCTGTTCTTTCTGTGAAAGATGGGAGCTCTTTTGTGGTCACTCTTGGAGATTTACTGTGGGTGCACAGTGGCTGTCTCCTCCCTGTGTGCCAAGTCTGTCTTTACCATCCTGACCTATGCTCTGGTTTTTCTTTTCCTTCCACTCACTGTCATAAATAATCTGAAAGCTCTTTAAAAGCAGTGAAGTTAAGTGGGTGCTCCAAGCGTGCCTGAGAGGAGGCTGTGCTGTGCATGCTGTACAGGTGCTGACGCCTCCTGCCTCAGCCTCCTGCCATAGGAGCAGGTATGGCAGCTCCTCCTCCAGAAAAAAATGGTGGTGCAGAGTGGGTTTCTCCTTTTTCAAAGAGGTGTTATGACAGGGCTGTCCCTTCTTTTCCTTGCTGATAAACAGTGACTACAGCTGCTTGAGGGAAAACACTTTTGACCCTTGTCTGACTCAGACCAAACCAAACATGCTACCTGTACCGCACAGCTTCCCATGGGGATGGGCATTGTATATCCTGGCAGCAAAATGGGTGAGTGCTCGGGGCACAGGTCAGTGTTCAGGCATATAAGAATCTGTAGGAAGTAAGTCTTGAAATATAAGGGTAGATTACGAGTAAGGAGCCTAAATTTCTGTGGTAGTTTCTCCTAGTACACCTCTGACTCCATGTCTGATTGTATCTGGGCGGGAAGAATCAATCTCTGATGAACAAAAAGATTTTGTAGAGAAGATTAATTTTGTTAAGTCACTGCTAGATGTGTTCAAAAAGGATACTGCATGCAGGGTTTGAAAAGTAAATTTGCAGAAGTTGATGGGTCTTCCAGATGGTTGGAATCCTGAGTCTAGTAGTAGAATGTATGTTATCTCAGAGAACAGCACGTGAATCCACTGCTCCTGATGGGTCCTTTGGCAGGGTTGTACAGGGCATGAAGCAGCTGGCCTAATCCTCCAAGAACTAATTTATCACATATTCTGGTCACTGGTGCTCCTCATTGACAATGTCTCATCTTGCTGAGCTGGGCAGGTTACCAATAATTTTTTGACTATCTTTGCCTTGGCCATCTGCTGATCCAGGGGCTGAAATGTCTGCATCGTGATGCAGCCTTCCCTGCAGTGGACCTTCACAGGCTGCTGGGACCCTATGGGCACCCTGACCTCTGGTTAGGGGAAGATGGATGGGTTAGTACCCTGCTCACCAAGATTTTGTACTAGCTGTGTCCCAGCTAAACAATCATCTTTATTCCATCCTTATGGTAAAGTCACTTGATTGTGAAAAGTGAAAGGAAAGTGTTGCAAGTGGTCTGTGGAAGTGGTGTTGCTAGGTATCATAGAATGGTTTGGGTTGGAAGAGACCTTACAGATCATCTTGTTCCAACTCCTCTGCCAAGGGCAGGGACACCTTTCACAAGACCAGGTTGCTCAGAGGCCCATTCAATCTGACCTTGCACAATCCCGGGAAAGGGATGATTTCTTTGGGCAACCATTTTCAGTGCCTCACCACCCTCAATGGAATCATGATGTGGGTTGGAAGAGACCTTAAAAACCATCTTGTTGCAATCCCCCTGCCATGGGCAGGGACACCTGCAGTGGCAGTATTGAATGAGTGTGCACTATGGAGAGGAGGCAGGAATGCCAGGGTAGCTGACTAGTGCAGGTAATGGAACCTGCATGGGACAGGGGAAATGCATGTGATCCCTTGGTGCTCCGAAATTAACGTGACAGAAGGTGGATGTTGGTGAGATAGTGAAGAGTAATCCAATAAAGAAGCAGCTCCTACAGAGTCAGACAGAATTGGGGGATGGTTGTTAAAAGTTAAAACCAAAAGGCTCATAAGAGACTCTGAAAAGAGAAAAGGAAATAGTTGGCATGGCTAGAAAGAAAGGATGGGGTAATGGACTAGCCTATCATCGGTGTGTCCAAAATGAAGTGAGATTAATGCACAATGAAAATTTCTGACTGGAAACAGTACAGGGAAAAATATGTTAGACTGTAAATAAGAGGAAGAAACATGCATTTCCAGAGGCTGTCAAAAACTCTAGAATAAATAGAGTGTGAAGTTGAATCTATATGAAAACAAATAGGTCATAGAAATACAAATGTGGTACCAGTCCTAAATCTGAACAGAGGCAATGAATACAACAGGCAGAAAGACATCAAAGAGGCAGTAGAGCTATGCTGTGCTGATTGATGGAGGCTTTAGCTAGCCTTCCCTATTAGCAACATGCTGTGTAGGAACTGCCTTTTTCAGAGATGGTTGTTCTGCAGTCAGTTGTGTTGGTAACTTGTGCTTGTAGAGCATGCTTCTATTAAAGGAACCTGGAGTGCCCTTGGAAAGCAGCAAATTCCTTGGCAGATTGGAAAAGAGAGAGATGTGGGGGTGTTAAACTGGTTTTAGTGTTACACTATCACAGTTACGGGCTGAATTTTATCTTGAGGTCCCAGTGAAGGTACCAGTGGAAGATGGAGGTAGAGAGCGTCTGCCTTCTGGCTCTTGCCTGTTCATCCACTGCACGTCTGAATAGCCAGAAACCTCTGTGGATGCAGGGAGCCCAGTATTTATGATAATCTGTATTACCATAAGGCAGTACATTAGTTGCCTCTACAAGTGGAACTTGGACACTTCTCCCATTGTTCTGAGGAACGATTTTTGGGAAAATCATTTTCCCTGTGAGCACTGTCCTCATCAAATGCAGTGGGTAATGGAGATAGAGAATGATCTTAGGTCAGAGATGCTGGAGAACAATTTGGGAGACTCTTGCTCAGTTCCCAGCTATGCCCCATATCTCCTGTCTACCCTTGGGTAAATGCATTTCTCTGTGCTCTTGCTTCTTGAGTGCAAAGCAGAGATCATAATGCATCGTTAGCCTGTCCTGTTCAGTTAGATTAAAAACCCTTTGGAGCAGGCAGCATGTTCTACCGCATGTTTATGTAACATTTTGCATAATTTGATCTTGGCTAGCATCATCTAGGACACGTGGAGATACCTCATAAATAATACTAATAATATTTTAATATTGTTAAGGCTTAGCACATTCACAGCATTTAACTTCCCCCTAAAACAGCAGTCAGCACTGTTGACATCGCAGTGATTGAGCATGAGTCATGTTGGCTCCTTTCCCTGGCATGGTGCAGTCTGTCAACTAGCCAGAAAACTGAGGCCTTTAGTGAACATGTCCTGGGTGTCAGGAACACCTGGATCTTAATGCAGCCCTAGCAGTAACTTACTCTGTCATTGCTGGGTAATGTTGTTTGGGATTTTTTTTTTGGTTTTTTTTGTGTTTGTTTTTTTTTTTTTTGTTTTGTTTTGGTTTGGTTTGTTTGTTTGTTTGTTTGTTTTAAATGAACTCTGGTTTTTGGCCATCTGACCTGAGATAGTGGGAGCCAGAGGCTTTGGAGGCTTAGAGCTTCATTAATCCTGTTGGCTGTGTTAGAAATTAAAAGTATTACACACTCCTGAAAACCAGTCTCTAAGAAGCTCATGCATTGGAAAATCCAAACCAGGGGACACTTAAAAATCCCTGCTCCTCTTCTGACTGCTTTCTTTTCAGTAACAAAAGGGAAACTACCTTAAGAGGTAGATATGGAATTTAGTGAAAGTTCACATGGTGTCTTGAAGGAAAGTACTAGACAAGTCATATAACCTCATTTTCACTGACTGCTCTTTGTTGCAGGATGTAAGAGGAGGGATGGAAAAGAGACCAGATGTACTAGGAGAAGGCTGACACATCTGCTCACCCACCACAGGCTCTCTTTTCCTCCTCAGATGAGAAGCTTAAATACTGAGAATCTTTCCTGCCCTTCACAGTTACCTTTGTCACACAGACACATCAGGACCTTCTTTTTCAGGGTGCATCCGTAGCCCACCTGTGTCCTCAAGGAGGTTCCAGCAGCTGCTGTGAGCCTGTGTGCTGGCTGAAGCTCCTAGCTTCCAGTTATCTGCTGAGACAGATTGGCTCCGTTATTTGCAGTCTTTTCTCCAGGCACGCATCCTGCAGGACATAAGTGCCAAATTTTCTAGAATACCCTCTGGGAACCAGGGTAGAGTGGCCAGCTACAAACCTTAAAAAAAATTAAGAAGTGTGAGAAGGAAAAGGTGCGTTCAAAATAGGGGGTGGGGACAACTTAAACTCTGACAATTATGTTTTAATTACAGCCAATAATGAAACAAACAACAGGAGCTCATACCCAGCTCTCTGTTATTGCCCTGCATTTTGCCTAGATTATATGCAATTTCTTCTGAGTGACCTTCCCCGAGCACTCCCTGCACTTCTGAATTAATCTTTATTTACTTTGCTGCAAAGCTTTGTCACCACGTGTCTTTTTTTTCTGTACTGAAGCACTTGTCAGAAAAGCCTGCTAAGCTAAGCACCAAGCATGGGATTTAGTGATGCTCCAGCCACTGGAAACATCACACTGCCGGGAGAAGAGGGAAAGGATAAAGCCACTCTGCCTTTCTTTCTGCCTCTCTAATCTAGGACTTCTGCTGGAGATGAGTACCCTCTAAGATAATTTAGCTTTGGAAACTGGCTGTCTGGAGGAGTAAGGTGCTCACTTCCACATCCTTCACCAGGCGATGTGCTGGGGTACAAGATACTGCCCTGAAACCCGCAGAGAAGAGCCCCTGTGCAGAAGGGCATACACACCTTTTAAAACTGTGAGAAGGTCCATAATCTGCCTTTTGTATTTTCTTTGTCATCATCACATTCCTGCAAGGCAAGATGACCTTTTATTAAAGGTGCCCTGCACTTCTTTAGACATATTTGATTTATACATCCCTCTAAGCTCAGCTTGAACTTGTGTGGCCTTTGAGAGGGATAGGTGGGAAGCTGCAAAGAATGGAAAAAGCAGTCTTTAATATCTGAAAACTACTATGGACTTTAGAAAGACAGCAGTGCTGAAGAAAGAGACCAGTGCAAGGAAAAGGAACAGGAGCACACTTATTGCTTGGTAGGCTTTAGCCCTTTAGTGCTGGTAAGGTTTCTTCTACCCTATTTCCTCTCCAGGGAAATGGCTTCTTATTCAAAGACAGAGGTTTCCATCATTCCTTTGTATTTGATGGAAAGTTCAGCACTCAGGACCCAAGTCTCTCTGTCCTTCACATGTCTGTGCTCCAGCCTGGGGGAGGTGACTCCCAGCTCAAGCCTGGGCAGCTGCATAGCAGCACCTGCTTCAGGAGGTTAATTGGAATATCCTCTTCATGTCCCACAGATGGTTTCCCAAAGCCCACTGAACCTAAAACCCACAACAAGAGGACAAACCCTACACCCATCCATAAACAAACCTGATGATGTTAGGAGCAGTAGGGGAGCATAAAAGTAAGGCTTTGATTTTTAAAATTCCTCTTCCCTGCTCTCCCAAATCTATCATCGCTAGTTCTTTCCCTTTCCTGAAGTTGAGTCATACGAACACTGCTGTTATGGTGGTGTGTTTATTTGGTGGTTGTGTCTAGTGGGCCTGCCCAAGATAAGGTCTCTATTCAAACCTATCATGACATGAAGGCAAGAGAAGGGACTGCAGCACTGCCACACATGGCAGGACTGTTGCATCAGTTTGACAGGTGCTGAGGAACACTTACACAATTTTGGATGAAGCTGCTGGGTGACAAGGCAATGAAGCACAGAAGCAGAGGGAGGGCTGGGAGTTTATTTTTTTTTTCCTTTCCCCTTGCAAAACACCATTCTCATACTTTAGAAGGAAATTTCCACCAAGTAAGATGGACTACAGCCAGATTAAATCTAATAAAAAGTCAACACCCAACCCAATCCCCATGGCTCAGGCTCTGGTTAGAGAACCCTACCAGCCTCTCTGATCATGTCACTTCCTGGGATCATGGACGATGGGGCACTGTATCAGAAAATTCAGCTACACTGGTAAAATTCAGATTTTGTCACTCTGGAGCACATTACTAATTGAAATCACTTCTGGAATGCAAATACCTTTCTGTTTTGGCCTGCCAAGTTCAGCTGTTCTCTGCAGCAGAGGTCTAGCTGAGTCCAAAATCAAGGACTAACTCTTCTGTGGTCCCTGCTTTGCCACTGCTGTCAATTGGGAGTTGCTTGTACTGTGTGAAATACCAGTAAGTAGTAAGAACTTTAAAAAATGGACTCCAGTGTTGTAGTTCAGGGGGTTTCCTCAGATGGTCCTTCTCTGGTGTCTGTTACTCCTATGACTCCATTTGCAGCAGGATGCAACTGCTGGACCTGCCACTCTGACCAGGAGATTTTGGAGCAAAATTCTTTCACCTGTCATACAGCATGATAATGTTCCAAGCTGCAGTCCTATTGCCTCATGCTGTGACCTTGCTGAAGCTCCTAATGTGAAGCCAGGTCAGATTTTGGACAGCAATCTCCAAGGCAGAGCCAGAATGCTGCAGGAGGCACCATTTGGGAGTCAGCGGGAGGTGTGATTCCTCAAGTCAGTCTTGAACTGGTTCCACAGCATGGTGGAGAACTGCTTTCCTGGCAAGAACGACAGGCAACCACAGTCCCAGCCATATGAGGATATTAAAAAGCTCTTTATCCAGGAATAGTCATTACCTCTAATACACTGCTTAAGTTTAAACTTGGGTAATTACTTTCCTCTGACCTAAAAAAAAAGATTCTCGGGTGGGTTTTTTTTCTAGGTGCTGTATTTTTTCATGCTTTCTGTAGTAAACAGCTTTGTAGGAACGCTGCACACTGTTAAACAGATGCTCTGCCGCACCCTGAAAGATAGATGCAATTTGGAGGTGGGTCATTATCAGTCGAGAAGCTCTGGGGCTCAGCTGCTACAGGCAGGAGGTAATCATTAATAGCAGGGCTGTGTAGCAGCATTGATGAAGATGCATGGTATTTGTGAGATGTTTGAATAATTGGCAGTGGGATCTGCATACCTCTCCTGGAGGAAACACCAGGCTGCTTCACAAGACCAGTGTTGCATCCATGTAAATTGTGTGACAGACAGACAGACAGAATTCTTGGTGTAACTCATGCTAGCTTTAGTGCCAGTGAGTCCTGGTGGTGAAGGCTGTCTTAAAGAAGCCTTACTTTTCCCCTGCAGCCTCCTGCTTGATTAGGGAGCCCTACAACAGGTCGGAGACCTCATGTTGTGTCCCTGTTTCTGGAGTCTGAAGACTTGCCTTGTTAATACCTCTGTTTTTTCTTCAGGTTCATTCTCAGCCTCTTCATCTTCACTGTATGTTTTTCCTGACAGAAACTTCTTTCTGTTATTTTTGGGTTTAGTGGATTTGAGAGTTTAATGGATGCATTTAGAAGAACTGAATAAATCATTACGGAAAGAGTTTTAAGAAAGGAGAGATTTGCTTCACTTTGTTTCTGTAATGAAAAAAAACCAAACCTAACAAAATTTTTCAAAAGCCATCTTCAATCCTTGGCAAACTCTGAAGGGGAATATGATGTGGTGCTTGAGAAAAAACTGACTTAAATTCAAATTTAACTTAGAACCTAATGAAAACTGAGCTATGCAGCCAAAAACCTGTGTGGCCTGGTACAGGACCCACTTTCTGAGCAGTCCTTGGAAGTGAGATCAGAGAGTCTGACCTATGATGCTTTGTGGTTTTGGTGTTTATCTGATTTAACATGGGAACAACTGAGTCTTTGTCTGTTGTAATGTGTTCTTGATAGAAAGTCCCTTCCAAAGGGCAGAAACGTAGAAGCATTGTCAAGCATTTAAAATTTCTCTACTGTGTTCCCCTTCTGCAGTTTCTTGTCCTGCCTCCCAGCAGCACCAACACAAGTTGAGTCTTCCCCAGTGCCTCTAAAGTCAATTTAACAGTTTCTCTGTGTTTGGCAGTACTGCTGTCCTTTCCTTGGCATCAGTATTATTGAACACTTGAAGACCTTCACAATGCTCATGTCAGCTGCTCCTCTTTCATGAGAAGAGAGTATAAATGATGATGTGATGAAACCAAACATACAAGGTTGCGCAACATGGGACCACCTAGAGCATGTCGACCTTGAGCTTTATAAATTGCCCTCCTCGGCTTGGTCACCGTGAAATCCCAACATTGCAGTGCTGGGTGTTGGCATTTGATTTCCAACAGAAACTCAGAACTCAAAACCAGGATGTTCTATTTTGGGTCAAAAAAACCTTAACCTTTTTTTCTGTTAAGTTGAAATTTTTCTTTACACTGAGAAAGACAAAGAAGAAATCCTTCAGTCTTTCCAAAGTAGGATTTTTAAAGTTTCTTGTTCTGAAAAATGTTTTGATTGTTTTGATCTATTTGAACACAAACACATTTTGAGAGGTGTTCTTCTTCAAGTGAACACAGTGTTGCGTTCAACTTCTTGTAGTGAGTTAGCTCAGCAGATTGAGGCTGAAGAGAAAGAACCCTGTTGATTCTGCCAGCTTTTTTTTTGTAGGAAAAGACAAAACTCCTATGCATCAATACAGAAGGAAAAACAAACCACAAAAGCTGACTGGTGAGAAGAAAAAGTGGGACAGGGCAAAGAGTGAAACCTGCCTGTGAAAACATTTGCAAAAGACAACAGCAATGAGGTAGAGAAAATGAGCATTTCTTTCCTTGGAGCTGTTGCTTTCTCTGACATTTACAACAAATCTCTTCTTCCATAACAAATGTAATATTAACTGTCCTGCTTCAAGCACAGCATCCTACTGGCTTCTTGCAGGACAGTCACAAAGCAGGGGAGGAAAGGAGGGAAGGAACACAGCTCAGTTGTTAGCTTGTTTCAAAAGGAGAGAAGGAATGCAATCACTACAGACTGGAATGAGAGGGTGAAACCATTTAGCTGGTGGGAAGGATGGTGGGATGAGAATTAGGCGGGGAGGAGCCCAAAGGGGAAGCAGAGAGGAGTGCTCATGCAGATGTGATGCAGAGTGCCCTCAGCTGAGCCTGCCTGGCACCAGCTCAGAGATGGGAGGCCACAAACAGTTGTGTGTAGGCGTGGCTGGTCTTTGGGATGTATTGCATGGGACTCCATGTTTCCTCTTGAATCACTGAACTGCTCTTCTCTCCATTTTGGAGCAGGTTCTGCCATGACCAGCCATACCACAGGGCTGGCTTTTCCCCCTTGCTGTAAATATTTTGCAGTCAGGCATTTCTGCTGCATGTTAAATAGGTCTGAGATATTCAGGGCTTTAATTGGCACAAGGTATACCCTAGGAGTAGCATGGAAATACCAGCAGGAAACACCAAGGGATTGTCATGATAATAAAGCTTATATATTTTCTGTGCTGTTAGGAATGCCAGCCTCTGGGGAGCTACTTGTGCCTCTGCAGCTGATGATGGAAGAAGAGAAGAGGGGACCCAAAAGTACTATTTTATTTTGCTCTGCTGTATTTTTGTCAGTGATAGAAAATGGGGATTAAGGTCCATCCCAAGAATCTTTAGAGGTATGATGCAGTTTTTAGGTGCAAGGTGTTTACAGCTCCAGCACAGCAGATGTTTCTTCTGCTATTTGTCATTCAGGAATTAAGCCCAAAAGCTTTGCCTGTCTCTCATCACCTGTTTGCAACATCATCTTCCATTATGAATAGTTGTATTATCAAGCACTACTACAAAACATGTCCCATAAACATCTGCATATCTCCTTAACTGTCCTGTAGCTTGTGGCTGTCAGCGCATCCCAGGTGGTTTGGGGTGAATGATGGCTCTCTCCTGGTGTGTTCTGGTGATGCATGTCCCTGTTGAATGTATCCCCATCCCAGAGTTGCCCTGTCCATAGGAAGACAGGGTGGAGGGTCCATGGATACACAGCGGCTGTCTCTGGCCAGCAGCTGGCCAGGCCCTGCTTGGGATACAGGACAGTGTTGGCACCCAGCAGCAAAGAAAAGTCTTGCTGCCACAAGCAGGCACCAGCTATAGAACCAGTGCAAGTTTTTAGGCAAAATATAGTTAATCTAGGCACGGATCTTGATGTCCCCAGACAGTGCTGAAATGAACAAAACTTTTTTGAGGAGAGACTTAAGTGGATAATGAGACTAGCCCATGGTTACTCAATGATCCTTGTGGACCCTCCCAACTGAGAATATTCTGTTATTAACTCAAGAGACACTTCACTTTTGCTATATTTCTTTTTTTCAGATTAGGGCCATGGTCTTTTTATCTGAAGGAGTTTGAATCAACTGACAACTGTCACAGGCGGGAAAAGCCCTCCCTTTCAGGGCAAGTTATTACACAGGGGATTGCTGTGAATTTTCTGGTACCTTCCTCTGAAGCACCTTGTGGTGGCCAAGGAGAGAAGCTGACCATGGGCAGAAATCGTGTAGGTCTCCTTTTAGTTTCCCAAACAATTTGCAGGCCCCAAAATTCACTGGGAAAGATATTGGGAATGAGACTGGGAAGAGAGATTAGCAGTAAGGAAGAAGGGCTGGAGTGGGGCTGTGAGAGAACATGTGCATGGGTTTGCTTGTAATTAGGAGATTTAAACTTTGAAAGAAGTTAATTAATAATGAAACTTCTGACTGAATGATGCAGATTATGAAGACTGGCTTTGTCAGCAGCTGCAATTAATTACAGGCTCAAGCACAGGGAAAAGGAGGAGGGTGAGGGATGTGGGAGAGGGGAGGCATCACCAAAAGAAAGATGATAAACCTGGCTGCAGGCTGTTGCTGTGGTGACAGGAGTCAGCAGCTGTGGTTGACAACGGTGACACATTGAAGGCAGCAGATAGTCCTAATTACCCCCTCCACCAACCCAAGCAGGCACAACCCCTCCTGATTTGGGGCTGGAGATGCTCTGGTTTTCTCTTTGCACTTTCTTCCTTTCTGCTGCAGGTTGGATGGGCTTTTTCAGGGTTTCCAATGGCTCTGAAAGGAAAACTGTGTGGCAGTGGCTTTTTCTAGTATCACTGTAATAGCCTGGGAATGGCCAGCAGTTCAGCAGCATTCTTGGGAAGCTTGGACAATGGTGGCAAACTTTGAGAGCTGATACCTAAAAAGCAGGGGAGAAGAAATCGTCTGCAACTGGCCACAGCTTTTTGGGCAAGAAGATGAGATGAGAGGCTGAGAGAGCTGGGGCTGCTCAGCCTGGAGGAGGGATGGTTTAGGGAGACCTTATCCATGTGTATGAATACCTGATAAGAGGAATAAAGAACACAGACTGCTCAGTGATGCCCCATGATAAGGCAAGAGGTAATGGGCACAGCCTGAAAAGTGGGATATATCCTATTTAAACATAAGAAAACATTTCTACTCTAAATAGAATATTTATTTAAATGCTTCAGAATATTTATTTAAATGCTCCAGCATTTGACTACTTACAGAGTAAATAAATATTTACTCTGTAAAAAGTCAAATGCTGGACCAGGTTGCCCAGAGAGGTTCTGGTCTCTATACCTGAAGATAATCAAACCCCAAGTGGATGCAATGCTGAACAATCTGCTGTAATTGATGCTACTTTGAGCAGGGAAGGTGAACAAGACAGCCTCCACAGGCCCTTTCAACATCAACCATTCTGTGGTTCTGTAACTCTGAATGAAGATGCCAAACAGATTCTGACGAGTTCAGAAGAGAACTGCAGCCTTATCTGAAAACCCAGTGTGAGCTAATGGAAACCTCTCAAATTGCTTTCCTGGTCTTTGGACCAGATAATGAAAGAAATGTGCAAGAGAGAGGAAGGTGGAAAGTTGAAGTTGCATAGACCCCTGAATGAAAATACTTCATTTGTGCCTTTTTGGTGCATTCCCCTCAGAAAAGGGCTCTGGTTTTGAAGCCTACATTGAGGATGGGCTTCCTGTGCATTACTTTGTAGAGCACGTGGAATTAACTTTCTGAGGGATAGTGATAACACATTCTTGAAATCACCTTAGAGAATAATTTGAAGAGTAGAACTAGTGCCCTGCTCTTGTCTGATTTTGCAACTGAAGGTAGCTCACCACAAACCAAGTGGGGGAGAAGAGAGAGAATTAATAATCTTCTAGATCAGATTGCGCAGTTTAGTCATAAATCACTGTCAGGGAATGAGCATGGAAGAGTTGCTCAGAACAAACCACAGAAGTTGGATGTCTTTCAGAAGTGATCAGAGATATATAGGCCACTCTTTTAGATTCAGTACTGAAAGGACTGAAAATGGATGCACTCAGTCTGTTGTATGTTAAGTAGATAAGTTCGTGCCTCTTCTATTTAAGAAAAGATAAAATTGTCTGAGAGTGGAAACTGAGGAGACACATTGTTGTGAGGTATGTAAGATGCCTAAGAATGTTTCTGCCAGAGGCTGGAGGTCTATTTGCTCTACATCACTGCTTTGCAATGGGAACACTGGAAAGGTATTGCACAAATGCACCCACTTTTAGAGCTAAAATACTGTCAATGAAGTCTTGGATAAGTGTGTACCAGGCTTTAAAACTTCTTCAGGAGGAGCGGGATAGTGAAGAGGGTGTCATGGTTTGACACGGAAGTGATTTTCTGCAGAAAGGTTCTGCAAAGATTCCTTCTAGTTCTGATCAGAACAAATCAATTTACTGGCTTAATTACTGGCAAGTTTTAAGCCATTAAAGAGTTTAACACGCCTCTGCAAATCACATTTTAAGAAAGAGCCCAGGAATCTCTCTCTGGACTTCCAGCCATCAAACAACCAACTTGTGCCCCCCGGCCCTGCTCGGCCTGGCCCGACCCGGGAGGCAGCCGCCCCTCCTTGGCCCTGTTCCATCTGGGCCCCCCAGCCCTGCCCCATGCAGGTAGAGCTGGGCTGGCAGCGGCCCCCCTTCATTGCCACGGCAGAGCTCAGCTCCAACTGCCCGGCAGAGATCGTGGGACAGAGAGAGGTAAAAGAAGTTCCAGCTGTGGCTGGGTGAGATTAACCCTGTTAGTGCTGTTAAGGTTTCTTCAGAACAGATGGGCCTGAAAATGCTGATCCTCTCCCAGAGAGAAAGGTGAAAGAACATGAAGAGACACCCTAAGGTGTAAGTCAGTAAAGATGGAAGGGCTGAAACCCTGAGAGAAAAGAAAGAGGAGATGCTTCAAACCTGGAAGCTGAAATTCTGTTGCAGGAACCCTTTGGGGATGAACTGGACTATTGGAGTCCCTGCTGTAATTTCCTAGAGCATCGGAGGGGGTAGAGCAATTGGGAGTTAAGGTGCCTCTGCATTTTCTTTTTATTCTTTTGGCTCCAGAGTGTTTGGACTCAGTTTTACCTTCACCTGGAGGGGTGTGCAATACACCTGGAATTGATTCTGCCTAGTGGATGGGGAGGGTTCCCACCTTCTGATATGGACTGACACTTAGAATCTTTGGCTGCCTAGTGGGTGGGGTGCATGGTCCCACCCTTTGATGTGGACTGATCCCCTGATTGAACCGACTGTAGAAAGGAACCAGGAGGGGTGAATGTGAAGATGACCCCAGTTCCTAGAGATGAGGATTGCTCTTAGAGATAAGTGAAGGAGACCTTACTTCTGAACGGCTCAGCCTTAAATTGACACCCCGTGTTAGCTCAACTTGAAACCCTCGAAAAGCAACTGTGGGGAAAGTGGTGATTCAAGGGAAGGGACTTTTCACTGCAAGCAGAGAACCTCCCAGGTGACTGTTTCGCTGTGATATTGAACCCATAAGAGAGTTGTCTCTAGTGGGAATGTCTCCATAAGGTCAGCAAGAAAGACTCAGAGACTCCTATCTCTTTATGTGAACTGAAAAGATTATAGAAGTGGTAAACTGACTAAAATCTCCAGGGTTGTTTCTACGTTATCAGTATAAAAAGAGAGGTGGGGGAGGAGAAGTTTTCTGAGGGTTTAGTCTGATTCTAACTTTTGTTTCCTTCTTTTAAGTCTGTTAATAAACTTCTTATTGTCTTTTAAGTTTGTGCCTGCTTTGCTTTCTCCTAATTCTTATCTCACAGAGGTTAAGTAAGTAAGAGATGATTTAGACAAAACCACTACAGGGGGCAGCTAGAGTGTGTAGAGTACAGAGGTCACACAAATACACCATTTTTATCCACTTCTGTAATACATAAATGAAGTGGCACTTGATAAAATTACAAGACAGCAAATTAATAATAAATAGGAGGGAACAGTTTTTAATGTAAAGTATAATTAGTCAGTGTAGCTCAGGGCTGCCAACTATTATCAAAGCAGATATTTTAGCAAGATTATCAACAAAGGATTTAAATGAATAAGCAAAGCATCTGCAGAGACACCAGCGAGGCTGAGAAAACAATTATAAGGACTATCAATCCTCGTGCTTTAGGGCATAAACAGATCACCAGCTGGGGTCAGAAACACAATTTCTCCCCATAGTTACTGAATAACTTGGGTACATGGTGGAGTTTATACAGTATGGGTCCCTGTTGGAAGCACAGTAACAGATTAGATGGACCACTGGCACTTCTTTACCCCTGAGTTTCTCTGAGAGGGGAAGAGGGAGAGTTCTGGCATCATGTTGTATCCCCTCCCCAGAAGGGCATTAATCACTAGGCTCATGTAGGGATTAATCTGCCCCTTTTGGTTTAGATCCCCAGATCGTGGAGATCTCTGATACATTAAGGTATAGACCACCTTGGAAAGTCTCTTCCATGTACTTGGGAGATTCAGTAAACAAGTGAGGGGAGGGACTCAGCAAACCAACAAGAGAGGAGCAAGCATGTGTTTGACTATGGCAATGATTTGACTTGTGTGAGTACTTTAGGCCTTTTGAGCTACCTCTTTTCAAAGCTCTTTTGAGCTACCTCTTTTCAAAGCTCTTTTGAGCTACTTCCCTTTTTCAAAAAAGTTTTAGCTTAATCAAGAAATGGAGAAGTGATGAACTGAGTGGGGAAAATGTGGAATGTAATAAATCAGCCTACCAGTACTTCTTTCCCTTAATCTTCCTATTTTGTTACTTCAAGCCTAGAGCAAGCTTATCTCAGCTGTGATACCTTTGCAGAAGTTTTCCTTGACTCTTTTCCACCTGGTTTGAGTGTGTCAGCATGATGGTGATTTTGCTAAACTGTGTTACCCTGGGAATGTACCAGCCATGTGAAGATATGGACTGCCTTTCTGACAGGTGTAAAATCTTGCAGGTAAGCAGATTTCCTTCTTGTTGTGATGGTGCTTCAGTCCAAGTCACAAATTTTCATGCATGCTTTCCTTCAGCGTGTGGGCGATACCTTCCCAGAGAGGCTGGCAAGATTATCCCTGGCAGTGAGCTATCCTGTTGTAAAATGGCAAGAGCTTGCTTTGAGGAGGGGAATGGGACAGCAGAGAGAATGAACTAACTCTTCTTGTGACTATGCAATGCTGAACCCTTGCTGATCTTCCTAATCCTGCACATAAGCAGGGGTTTCCTGACACAGACCTCTACAAGATGCCTAGGTCATGGTTAAGCCAGGGAGAAATAACTAAGGTTACACAATCCAGGCAGGAGAGAATAGCAACCTCTAATGCATTTGGCAGTCTGGTGATGTGCAAGACTATTACTGATTCAACAGATACTGTGGCATTCAGGATGCCCAAAGGGAGAGGAAATAAAAGGAACGCTTAGAAGCGCCATGAGTACATCCAGCCTGTGAACACACCAGCTGTGCTTGATGCTTCCCCGAAGAGAAGGTGACAGCAAAGTGTGTCATCCACAGTGTTGTTGTGGCTAAGCCTTCAGGTATCTGAAGCTTCTGTCTGTGATGGGTGTGTGCTGTCCAAGCTGTGTGGGGAGTTGCACTATGTCCTCAGCTGAGGCATCTGCAGCAATGTGATGAGGAGTCTGTCCTGGGGGGATCTTGGAAAAACAGTGTTTTTCTGGCTAGGTTTAGATCTGCTGGTGCTGAACCAACACCAGTTTTCAAGTCTATGTAAGGAGTCTTGGAGTCTGCATCAGTTACTTCACCTGTGGATGAAAAAACTATAAAAGCCCTCACTGAACTTGAGGAGCAGGAAATTGTGATGCCAGGGCTACATGGAAGAAACTTTTCCAGCTCTGCTTTGAGCTCATTTTCAGGAGTACTGAAATTAGTATTTTCCTCACATTCTGTGTTTTAAAGTCCACAGCTGAGAATGCTTGTCAAATATGCTCTTGGGTTTCTGTTTGGCAGGTGTTTGATGATTTCATCTTTATCTTCTTTGCTATGGAAATGGTCTTAAAGATGGTGGCCCTGGGGATCTTTGGCAAGAAGTGTTACCTTGGAGATACCTGGAACCGCCTGGATTTCTTCATTGTCATGGCTGGGTAGGTTGATAGTTTCTGGGTTTGTTTATTCTGGGTTTACTGGTTTTGCATGGAACAGAAATGATGTAACTGAGGGGAAAGTTTCCACTCTGGTGCTGCTCTGGTACAGCTGCCAAACTGGAATTGGGCATGCTGAGGTTAGCAGCCAATGGAAGAATGAGCAGACAAAGTAACTTAACTCCTCAGTTGATGTGCAGCCTTCTGTCTAGCACAACTTCATTTGTACCAGCTGAAGAGGCTGCCCCGAAACATTTCTGAGTTTTTTGTGTTTTAAAAATGTCTGGGTAGAAGGGGTGTAACCTTTAATGGAACCAAGCTAAAGCTAGCATTTCTGTTTCTAGAAGCAGTGTTTCAAGGGTAGAAATGTAGGGTTTTTTTATTCAGGGCTTTTTGGTTTTGTTGCACCAGTATTACCCACTGTACTATTGGGACAAGTTGACATTTGAGGGTTTTTTACAACAAAGTTGCTATAGTGAAGCTTTGATTTTCCCCTCTGCAGGAATCAAGTGGAAAGTCTACCAGAATCTGCCTGTTAAATCACAGCAAAATGTCCATTTCTGATAGCAATGGGATGTGCTTTTTTTCCCGGAATTCTAATTTTCAATTAGAATGCCTTGTGGGATAATAAAAAAAAAAAAAAAAGGGAAATAAATATGTAATATTGCTCTTCTCACAGAAAAAAAAAGTGAACATCTTTTCAGAGAGAAGCCCTCAATTTTCTTTTTCTTCAGCCAGGAATTACCAGCTCCACTGCTGCCTGGAAGTGCATGTATTACTGACTGAGTTAGCAGTGAGTTTGAGCTCACTTTGCAGAGTTTTCCCCCGTGGTGTGGAGCAGCACTGTCTTTATATTTGCTTTTGACAGAGTTCTTCTACAGCAAGACTTGAAAGTCATTCCCTCTGGAGGAGCAGATAATTGTTTGCTTCTGGGAGGAGCAGGGATTTTCAAACTCAGTGCAGCTGTAAAAATTTGAAGGCTGATTCTCAGCCAGGTTGTGCATGAAAGGAGGACAGGCAGATGAAAGCTGTAGGCTTTTCTAAATTAACACAATATGTGTGAGATGGGAAGACCTTTCTTATAGCTGGGCCTGCTGTGATTAACATCTGATTTAAAATGGCCCAACGTTAGTAGTGCCACTTTAAGCCCCTAAGACATGGTGCTGAGAAAAGCCCGATTGTTGTATATTCTAGCCTGAGCTCCTGGTGGCAAAATTGCTGGAGACTGGATGCAGGGAAAGCAAGACTGTAGCAGAGAAGCCTCTGAGGAAGGAAAAGCTGGATAAGTTTGAAAAGGGGACCTTGGAGCCCGTGGTGCTCCTCTGAGTGGGTGATTTGCTGCAGTGTGCTGGGAGAAAGACTCTGCTCCAGGTGGGCACAGGAGTACCAGCATATGAGGTAAAAAGGCTTGGGAACTGGGGGGTCTTGCTCTGCCTGGGGTCCCTGCAAGCATGGTATGTGAGTGGTGCTATCTGAAGAGATGGTGAAATCAATGGGCCAATACTAAATGAAAGAGAGTGAGCTCAAATACTTCATGCAGAAAATGAGTGAAATCCATACTAGCTAGACAAGAAGGGAGCAAACTATTTACACATTTCCTTCTGTCACCATTGCTGGCAGGAATTTGAGGAGAGACAGAGTATTTTGTGCATCTGATAGCAGTACAAGGGAAAAAAGCTCATATCTGAACTTCTTTCAATGCCAAGGAGACTTCGAATCAACTCCTTAGATATAAAATAATCTGTGTGGAGGATTTTTTATTTCAAGTCCAAAACTAAAAGACATTTGTTTCCTGATTTCTATTCAATTGTCCTCATGAGGTGTCAGAATGAAATGATAGTAATCTCATTAGAATATCTGATCTCAAAGGACTTCTGCTAAAGAAAGATTTTTCCATTTAGTTATGTAGAACTAATGACTATATAATGTATTTCGAGTTATAAAAGCTTGTGGTTATTAATTCATTATTCTTTGAAATTCATTAAAATTGTCTGTGCTGTTTAAATCAAACCCAAGGCTTTAATTTTTCCTTACATAGTATAGGCTTTTACTTAACCTCAAATGTAAGCTCCAGCCTTTATGCTTATTGATCCCACACCTGGATCATGGCTTCAGCTTACTCTGGCCCAGATGCTGCCTTAGCATTCTGATTTAGAGAGGACACCTAGCATTAGGTCTTGCACATTTTCTCCACACCAGCGAGTTAGGTCCTGATCAGAGGCTAATCAGTTTTCTCTAAAAGCCTTCTCCTTTTCATCATCCTGGATTCTCATTTTCTCTGAGGGAGGTCATAAACTTGGCTCCCAAGGAAACATCCGTGATGTTGGGAAGCACTGCCCAGCCTAGAATATATGCAGCTTCTCTCGGTTTCAAGAACAAGGACGGTACTTCCCAGCCCTTTCTCTTCCCTTCTCCCTTCCCAAATAAACACCAGCAAGGCAGCAATGGTTGCAAAGAACGAACTGTAGCACGGAAAAGCGAAGTGCAGGAGGGGCCCATTCTGTGGGGCGTTCATGGGCAGCTGAGATGTCTCCATCTGGCTCACTGCACAACAGCATGTTTTATCAAAGAGCATAATGACTATTTGCTGCTAGGGCCCCAGCCAGTGTTTTGGTTACATAAACCATGTATTCAGGCAATCATTTGTAGTTATTTCCTTGGAAAACCAGAAGCTATAGTTGTAGTTAGCTGAATTCCCTCGTGTGCCCTTGCCCTGCTTGCCCCTGCTCCCCACGCAACCCAGCAGCTCAAGGAGGAAGACTCCATTGTCACTAAAAATGTTCCGTTTCCATGGCGATAGGAGCTGACATCACCAGAACTTTCTCCCCTCTCACACACTCCCTCCCCTAACCACCTTCAACATGCTTTTTTTCTAAAAAGGTTAGGAAAAAAATCCAAAACAGCAATTATAAGTCAATGCTCTCCCTCATTGTTCCCCTCAGAGCTCCAAAAATCACATGAGGCAATTTGGTTTGAAGAGTGCCAATGCCCTTGTGTGCAGAAACAACCAGGGCTGCAGATTCAGCTTGTCGATGCTCCCGTTCCCAACTGCACGCTGGTGACAGGAGGTTGCAAGCTCACAGACGTTTCAAGCAGACTGTGCTCATCACACCAGCTGTCCTGGTGGGAGTCCCTCTTCCCTTCCATTTGTGATTAGGTCTTGTCTGTCGTCATTTGTTTCCCACAGCGATGGGTGCATTTGGAGAGCTTGAACTGAGGCAACTTCAGAGGGCAGCTTCCTCAAGTTGAGAGTCTATGATGGTTTGAAAGTTGAGATAATGAGAAAGCTAATCAGATTGGAAATGTCAGCCAGAGTCTATATGTGTGTGAGTTTAGGGGAAGACTCACTTGTTACTGGGCTCATACTCATCAACTTTTTAAGCCAGGCAGTTCTCTAGCAATAAAAGAGGGAACAATTTTCTCTGCTGACTCTAGTCAGTGAGACAGTTGCATTCCCATGTGGCTGGAGATGATGCCACTGTCCCTCTAGGAATGGAGATACCATCCCTTTATATATCTGACCTGAGAGTCCCCCTGACCTTGGGGGCATGAATTCCATGGACCGAGTTGTTGTTCTGCCTCTCATGATCCAAGTGCTGTAATTAACCCTCTGTGGTGGGAATTCTGTCTATATTTGCCCTCTTACGTGGCATCCCTGCGACACATTAGGTAAATTAAGGGGCAGAAGACTTCACTATGTGGCTGGGGGTGGGGTGGTGATTGTTATTACAAATGTGTCCCCAAAATCTGCCCAAAATCTTTCCTTAACTACTTGTTGCTTGAAGTCCATTGGCTGAAGAGAGGGTGGTCTGTCTTTCAGAGAATGCTATCTTTACCTCTCTCCATTATCACAGTGCAGTTTGCCATGTAGGTCTCAAACTGTGGTCAAATCCCATCCTGACCTTACCTTTGGTGTAAGGAATGGCATTTTGGATATTTTGGCTTTTTGAGTGTTTTTTTCTTTTGGTGCTCTTAAACAGCTTTTAAAAACGGTGGACTTCAGAACAAGACACAGTACTCTGTCAGTGCTTCAGTCTGCTTCAGTGCTTTTGGTTGTAATATTGCCTCTCTATTCCTGCCTGAAATTTCCTGTTTCCTATAGCCAAGTATTGCAGTCGCCTATCCATTCAATCACAGCATCTCGATATCAATTCATTCAGCTGCTTTCTTCATTGCCTTCAAGCTTGATTGGTTGGGGTTTTTTTTTCTCGTCTCCTCTTCCAAAGAGAGAAAACCCCTTCCTATTAGTAGGAATATGTAGATGTTCCTACTAATACAGGAAGATGTATATTGGTTCAATTTTTTCACCCTGGAATACGTATTATTTGCATTTCCAAAGCAGTTCATGCTGTTCTGTCCCTGACTTGTCATCTTTGTTTCTTTTCTGTTCTCCTAAAAATACACCTCAACTGCAAAATACATCAGTGACTTTTTTTAGTTTTCTGTCAGGTTGTGATAAATAAATAAAGAACAGAGTGGCAAGAATTGTGCATTACAGAAGTACATCTGCTCACAAATGAATCCCCATTTAGTGTTGCATGTGAGGTTTATTACTTCGACAGTTTTTCTCTAGCTAATGTATGTCATGACAATTACATATCATTCCAGCCATATCAACCTAATTACTTGTGTGAACCAGACTTGTAATCTCATAAGAAATTACGGCACATTAGTTTGATGATGTCTATTTTTCCTTAAACTTGTATTGGGTATGGCTAATTTTGTTATCCACTTTTAATCCATAATCTATTCAAGATGCATATTGGAAATTTCATTACTGTACTGTCACCAGCATCAGTCCAGTCATTGAGATCACTGTGTACTGGCACAACATCAGAATTCCTTTGACCCTTGGATGCTTTCCCAGTTTTCTGAGTCTAATCAAAAATTATCATACTGGTCCAGATCTTTTCTGGCCATCTCTTTTAAAACTCTTGCATACGAATTGTCCAGGCTTGCTTATCTTAGAAAATCCCTATTTAGGCACAGACTAAAATACTTGATCACAGCTGGAGCTGAAATTAGCTCATAATGATCAATGGTGCACATACATCATCTGACCTTCCCCAGAGGACTTTTAACTGATGTTTTCTGCCTTTTTTACACTTAGTGACAATTCTGTTATCTTGTTCCAAAACTTATACCATTTTATGCGCTCATTCACTTCTCTTACAAATTTTCTACAAGTCCATCTCCTAATTTATATTCAGTGGTATCACCTTCCCCTCTCCTGCTATTACATTGCTGCTTTTGCTTTCACTTATGTTGTACTATCTTTTTAGCCTGTTCACCTTTCTTGTCTCTACTGAAGCTTCTTGGATACCTGATAAATATTCCTAATCACCACTTGACTGTACTCCAAAGCTCATTAGTTGAAGTCTGGCTAGTCTGACACATGGAGCTATTTAAAAGACATGTAGATGTGACTGGTGCTTACAGACAGGGTTTAGTGGTGGACTCGGCTAGGTTGAGTTGGACTCGATCTTAAAATCCAGTCCTAATTATTCTATGATTCTGTTTTCCAGTCTAAATTATTTTATGATTCTGTGGCTGTTTCTGTGTGGTTTCAAATTCATGAATATGGCCTCACTATTCCACCAAACATATCTGGTACTGTTGATGGCCTTACATGATTTGGACATAACACATATAATCAAGTTCTATAATTTTTATTTTTTTTTTATAAAGAACTTAACAAACAATCTCTCTCTCTCTTCCATTCTTGAGATTTCTGTGATTTATAAGGCTGGGAACTTGCAAGGAGATGTAGGTACCTCCAATGCATTGCTTAAATTTAATTCTTAGAGATGGATGGGGAGAGTGCTTTTATCAAGAGAGCTAGTCAGCCTGTCTTCTGGTGTGATCTGGACATACCTAATTGCATTCACAGGATCATAGATAACCAGGGTTGGAAAGGGCCTAGTGAGGTCTCCACTCCAGTCTTGTTCAAAGGAGGGTCAGCAGCAAACTCA
Source organism: Lanius collurio (assembly GCA_020086605.1). Lineage (NCBI taxonomy): Eukaryota > Metazoa > Chordata > Aves > Passeriformes > Laniidae > Lanius > Lanius collurio. Next base: position 7,125,402 of record JACBWW010000005.1, read on the forward strand.
AGTTAAAGTTGTCCAGATAAGTCTTGACAACCACCACAGATGGAGATGGTACCATCCCACTCTCACTGCTGATGTATCTCTGTAACTAGCCTGAACTTCCCTTTCCTCTTTGGATTTACGTTCAATGTGTCTTGTTCTCCTGCCCTGTGGCACTGTGAAGATTTTGGCTTAATCTCCTCACTGACTGCCTTGTAGGTACCAAGGAGCTACTGGTAGGTCCCACCAAAATCATCTCTTCTCCAAGCTGAACAAGCCCTCATCCTTCAGCCTCTCCTTACAGAACAAATGCTCCAACCCTGAGCACCTTGGTGACCCTCCACTGAACTCACTTCAATTTATCAACACCATCTTTTACTGGAAGGCCAAAAATGAATGTGCTATGTTAGACATGGTCCATCAAGTGCAAAGTAAGGGGCATAACCCCTGCCTCATCTACCTAGTGCAGCTTGGTATGTCGCTGTCCTTCCTGGCATGGACTCTGTGTCACCTGTGCCCCAGGACTGGCAGCTCCTTTTCAGCAGCACTACTATCCATCAGTCCAGCCCAAATGCAGCACCTTGCATTCATCTGTTGAATTTCATGAGGCTCTTGTCATCCCATTTCTCTAGCCGGGAGGAATTCTCTACATGGCAGAAAATTAATCCATAAGTATTTTGTCACTGATTCTGTACTAGAAAATGCCATTCTTGACAGAGTGTGTTACTCCCCCTCTCTTTCTGTCCACTTGAGCCTCCCTACTAGGTTAAAATCCTGGATTTTAATATTCCTTTCATGCAGATTTTCCCACCAGGCCTTCCTAATGCCATTTAGGCATTGTGCTCATAAAATGAACAATTCTTATTCTCTTTATTACTCAGGCCTCTGGCACCAGTGTATAGGCAACACTATTTTTCTCCTCTTTACATCTTTTAGTGCCTTGATTAGTTTTGTTCTTGACATGGAGGTTCTGTAGGAATTAACTCTTTTCCTAGTTTTATCACTTTTCCCTTTGGTCTTTCATTTAACAATCTTCTGACTGGTCTTTTTCCCAGTTCTCTAAAACCTAATTTTCCTTCTAATGAAATGCTGGTTAATATTTCTGGGCAGGATTAGCCCAGTACTCTGCAAGTCTCATGCTTTCTGTGGCTGGCCAAGCCAGCACTTCGTTACCAAACTCCTTCATCACCTTTTTGCCTGTTGGCCAGAATGTGCCACTAAGAAGTTCAGCTCGCTATTCCTTGTCCAACTTCTTCAGAAAGAGACATAAATCCAAGTCTATAACATGTGGTATATCTATCATGGTAAGAAAAACAATTCATTTCAAAGCACATAAGCATGGGTAAATACTGTCCTTGAAGTCTGAATGACTTCCTAAATTTGCTTTTTTGTTTCACCTGTAGTATGGCAGCATGGCTCTCCTGGTATCTCCATTTCTTGTCCAAAGTATCCTTTCCTTTTTGAGTGGTTATGCAGCATTTGAAGAAGGTCTTGTACAGCTGAAGATCTCTTCTCAGGCAAGCCTGATAGCCCCTTAGGCTGAGCAGAACAGTTCTTCTCACTCCCTGTGCCTTTTGGCTAGTTCCTCCTTCAGGAGTGCTTTATGCAGCTTCCACACCAGGAGTCTGGAAAGTATTTCTATTAACTGAGATATTACTTTTACGTTCTCTTTCTGATAGTTATCTACTGTCCTTGAGTTCTGTTCCCCATAATTCCTTAGATATGGCATCCTTTCTATAAACTTGCAGTGATGATGATTCCCAAATTCATCCATTCAAGCTCTTCTCAAATGTGTCCAGCATCACAGTGAGCACCAACTTTCTCCTTACATGGAAAGCACTTTCAGCCCCAAGTTCATCCCTCTAAGTTTCAGCCTAGGAAAGGCAACTGGCAGCTCTCTGAAGGATTTGAGGTACCAGCCCCCCATCCTCAAACACCCGCCTGTTTCCAGGAAACAAATCCATCACTGCATGGTGCCCTTCCACCCTGGGAAGATGCCTCTTAGCCTGAAAAACACCAACTGGCCTTAATCTCACAAGATGGGGAAGTGTGTTGCCAATCTTCTGCTTTTCTTTGCTTTTAATTAACTACAGTCGTTCAGGGACCTGGCCAGAATTTGCATAGTTATGACTTTAAAATCTCAGATCATTAAATACTTATTAGCAGCAGAGTAAACAGCAGAATGCTCAGAAAATCCTAGTTAGCTAATGTTCGATGCCAAATAGAAGTTTCTATAAAATTATGGCAAGTTAAAGAAAACTGTAATAAATATAGCAATTAGGTGTTTCAAGTAGTGATCAGAAAAAGATGGAAACCAGCAAGCAGCAGCCTAAATAGCATCTTAACCAAAGGTAGAAATAGCAGCAGCACAGCCCTCCCCTTGAACATGCACTCGCTTTTTCCTCCTTAATGATAGTAATTATTTCATTTGCTTTCTCCCAGTAAAACTATCCCTAGATGTGCAACATATTGAAATGAAAGCAGTCATCAAAACGAAATGAATCACACCAGAGAAGAATGAAAACAAGGAGGCAGCGCTACCCTGCCTGCATAACGTGTAGTTCTCAATTATTGCCTCTGATTTTTTGCCTTCCTGAAAGCTAATTCCTTACCATGTGAATGTTAGGTTTATTTAAAAAAAAAAAAAAAAAACAAACCAAACAAAACACAACACAAACCCCCCCAAAATAAGTAAAACAAGCAGGCTCAAAGGACCAAAATGCAGACACTCTTTTTTATTTTTCTTTATTTTTCCCCCTAAGCAGTGAAATACAGAGCTCAGTGCCTGTGTTCTGGTTCTTGGTTTTTAAAAGTGAGGCCCCATCACTCGTATTCAGTCATCTGAGCTTGGCGAGTCCTTCTAGCTTTCTTATCACAGTGTGAAAACCTGCTTATGTCTTTTTGTATCATGTCTCTGAAACTATTAAGAAACTCTGACATTTTCTCTTAGTACACAGTTTGGAGAGAAATCTGAGTGTTCCAGGGTGTGAAATAATCACATTCTAGGCAGCAAGGGACCAGTCTCACAGGCTCTGGAAGCTTTCAGCGGCTCTTGCTTGCACAGCAATAAAAAAAAAAAAAAAGGTAAAAAAAATATTTTGTACTGGAGGGGGGAGAGTTGCAGGTTATTTTTTTAAGAATATAAAGCATCACAGCTCAGGAGCTGACTGTGTAATTAGTAATTGATCTATTGCTCCCTGAGGAAATGTCTTTTTACTAACAGAATTATAGACTCTTTATTATTATTATATTTTAAATGTGCGGAAAAAAGAGTGTAATTTTTGCATTCCTTGTTTTACCAGCAAGGCTTTTTTTTTTTTTTTTTTTTGCTTCTATCTTTCAGCTTTCATGTCAGCAGAGAGTTGTCTTTTTGCAGCATAATGAGCTCTAAATTTAAAAGAGATAAGCAGGACTACTTAGCTTAGTACACTGTGGTTTGCAGAGCAATTCGGAGGCCTACTGTGTTATTCCATTTTTTTCTGTGGTAGATGTTGAAAGGATTTTGGATCATCAGTTTAGGGTGCATTTTTAAGGCTGGCCTCAGAGGCACCAAGTGGTACAAAATGGGTGCAAATGCACAGTTTGTTCTTCAGGTACATATGTCTATGTGTACCTACCTATTCATCTATCTCAAGTGAGCTGGTAGGAGGGTCAGTGCTGCAATCTGCCTGGCAGCCCTATGCCTCCTGCACCACAATGTCCATATAACAAAAGATCAGGTCCAGATAATGAAAGAGTCTTTAACCTTTGCTGTAGCCCGCCGGACTTTTGGGGAAAATAAGGATATGGCTCCAGCTATTGGGCAAAATAGTGGGCATGGGGCAGAAATCTTAAAAAAATAGATCCTGGCTGGGAGCCTTGCTGGGCTGGCAAGTAGCCTGTCTGTATCTGCTGGTACGTGTGCATGCTGTGGCTCCAGACTCTGAGTGGAAGCAGTAGCTCTTCTCTCTTGCCCAGTGTCTGTTCAGGCCTCATCAAAATCTCCTGGCCCTGCTTTTAATATGTCCAGATGGATTTACAAGAGATTGGATTCATCTTCCAGCTCTCCTTGTGTACAAGCTCAGGCATGTCCAGCCTTAGCAAGGGATGACAGGAGGCGTCTTGAATGCCACATGTGCCCCATGCTGTAGTTTTATCTGTGTGCTCTTTTTTCTGCCTATCTGTGTGCTCTTCCTCCTGCCTCATTGCTGTTACTCCAGTGCTGCTGGTCCCCACTATCCAGGCAGTTGTGGACCACAGTAAGTGGATTTTACTGCCTGTCTTCCTTTTCCACAGCACAGATTCGGCTGATGGAATCTCTGGTGTATATGACTGAAGTGAAAGAACTTAGGGATAAATCAGTCTCTCACCACCCCACAAACTTCAAGACGAAGATTTGAGCTGTGGGATGGCTCATATATAAGAGGCTAGACATTTTGGTAAATGGAGAGATGTTGGAGCTCCAACTTTTGGCATAGATATCTGAATAAAATTAAAGTCAGGGAAAACTGACAATCTTACGTTTTTCCTATGGACTCCTGTGTTCTGGATCTTCAAATTGTACAAAATTCCAGTTTGTGAAATGTAATTGCCAAATCAAGGAGCCAAGGACAGAAAGGCATATTCTTGTACACAGAAGACATTGACTAAATCTCATCTAGCCATAGTACAGGACATACCAGTCTTTGAGCCCTGACATAGCCAAGAAATTGAAGCTCTGAAGGAATTCAGAGCAGAGACCAATCAAAATCTTCTGCCCTGATCACATCAGGTGCTCATAGATATAGGGATCAAATGGCAGTCCACAGGCAGGAAAAGCTTCACTTCCCACAGAGACTCATAGCAAGTCTGGAATTACAGCTAGAAAGTCACAGCCATGAAGTTTTTGTCTTCAGTGCCAAACCTAAACTTACTTGACAAAATAAATATTAATTGATTAGACTGCAGTTAATTAGATTTCAATTGAAAACTTCTATCAGAGAAAGGGAATTAGGCAGCTTTTGAATTTGACAAAAACATATTGGCTTTGTGTCATAAGAAAAATACTGCCTCAGTATTTTTCACGAGTGATTTCAGAATAGGTTTTAAATACCATTTCTTGGCGGCTAATTTTCAGCAAATAGAAGTTCAGAAGCCAAGATTAGGAAAGTTAATAAGTATTTAATAAAGGTATAAGGAGATGTAAATATGAAGAGGTAAATGGTAATGTTTGACCTGTTTTAATAATGGATTTCATTGTGTGTAATTGTGAGGTAGTAGCTAGCTAGGCATTGCAAAAGTACATTATCTTAGGTCATACGTGCAGCAGATAAAGTCTGAATTTTCTGGACTCCTTACATGGCTTTCATATTCTCACTAGGCCTATTTTAGATAGTCTTAGCTTTAATCCTCCATCCCGCTGGTCGGTCTGCTCTCCTGTGCCTGGCACAGAGCCACGCTGGCTGTGCATTTCTGCTGTTGGATAACGAGCGCTGCTCTTCTCGAGTGCCAAGGCAGATCCAAGCCCACTCCCGAGCTCACAGGTGCAGAGGACAAAACAAGTGCCAAGCTGTAGCGGATGAAGCTGTTCTGGTGTTGTCGAGGCCTCACGAGCATTAAAGGTTTCCATGCCCCCTTGTCCCTGTATACTTGCTGTCTGCTCCAGTGCCATGACACGGGACAGAGGTACAGGAGACCAAGCACACTCTGGACAGGGTCAGCGTGCTAACAAATTGCTCACTTGTTCCCTGCAGTAGCTTGGTCTCATCTCTGTTTAACTCCAGGTCCTTTGTGTGTTCAGCTGAGCAGATTTAACTAAGTGGAAAAATACAAAGGAGAGTCAAGGGGCAAATGGAAAAACTGGGAATTAAGAAGAAAGATTAAAATGAGAGGTGGGAACGTTGCAGGCAGGCTTGCATCAGAGGGATGTAAAGAGGCAGGGAGCAGGTACGATGCCTCGAGAGTGAGGAGGGAGGCAGAGCTCGAGTGGAGACGCGTTCCCTGCCAGGCATCCCCCTGCTTCTGCAGGATGAACCCCATGCATGCAACCAGTGGCCCTGTCCCATTTCCCACCCTGACAGTGTTCCCAATATACATCAATCTTCAGCTATGTGGTGTGGAGACACTGCGTGTGCCAATCCTCTCTCCTTCCAGAAGAGTTTCACAAGGGAAGTTTTGAAGAAGAAAACCTCTAGCAAGGGAAGAAGAATTACTGTAAATATTCAATTATCTTGACAGCTCAGTGCTCAAATTCCATCACAGATGAGAAGATTGTCTGATTTAGCATAGTTTGAGCTTGTGAACCTGTCCCTCCACTCACCCACTCACAGCAGAGGCCGCAAAATACTTTAGTGGTGCTAGAAATGAGCTTCTGTTTCCCTTAGAAGAGATGCATTTCACCCTGTTCCTTCATTATAAAGGGAAAGGACTCACAACCAGCACAGTCTTTTTTTTCTTTCCTCCCTTACCCATATCCTAGACTTTGTCTGACTGCCCCTAGGTCCTAAAGAATTTATGGTGTTTACTAACAAGACATCCTTTAAGCAGCCAAGAAACTAAGGAGGCCAGGATGAAGGGTAGTCAGGTCTTGGGGGCTACCCTTGCTCATGGCACTGAGCTGCTACAAAGCAAGGACAAGGAGCCTGGGAATCTCCTGGAGTGCAATAGGTGGCAACCATTTTGTACTAGCTGTAACATTTCCTTGCTCTTAGTTTACAAACACTCAGCAAACACAGGGTTCTGCAGGTTGCTGCTGTGATAAGGATCCAAAACCCGCCTGCCTGAGAGTCCAAATAAGCACAGTACACCTGACCACTACCACAAGATCTCTAGACAAAGGAGATGTGAACCTCCTGACATAAACCTGCTGACAGCTTCTGACTGCTTTTTGTGATGAGTCCTTTTGACTGTTAACCTGGCATCACCTCCACGTATGGCGGTAGGAAATGGGGTGTACAGCCCAAACCTAGAGCGGGTTAAGTGTCCACAGTTTCCGTGCTGCAGGAAGCAGGGCTGGCTGGAGAATAATAATAACAAAAAGAGCTGGGCTAGCAGTCTCTGAAATGCTGCAGATGCCTAGAGACTCCAGCAGAGTTACTTAGAGATCCTACTTCATTAGAGTAAGGAGGCAACATTTGGATTTTTCAGTTTTACCTACACAGAAGATGGGTAGGTTTTCGGTAATCTGTGGAGTTTCGCTGCACCTTGGTCATCTGCATGGTGTGGGCATGTTACCCTTGCAGAAAGAGAAGTGTGAACATAAGCTGATGCTGAAGTGATCACTAGGGAAGAAAAGGTGAAAATGAGAGGTCCCAATGTAAAATTACACTGGAATTGCATTGAAGTTGTTTGGATACAATCTGTGTGACTACAGTAGTCATATGTCATCCACAGGGACTTAAGCATCCTGGATTTCTCTGTTGTTACAGCCAAGACCAGGAGGCCTCAGGAAGAGTTGTAGGTAGAAGGGGTCTGTTAGTCGAGCTGAAGGCCTGGGCCCTCCTAGGGCTGAGTTCATTTTTGTTACAAGTTGCTCTCTAAAAGATTTAGCAGTTGCCATTTTCTAACCTATCCTTATGAACAGCCTGCTGTTTTCCCTGGCAGTGTGATTGTCTGTTCAGCTTTTTTGTCTGGCTACACTGGTACATAATGGCAGTAAATCTGTGAATCTGTAGCCACTGAGGGCTACAGGAGGCTGGCTTGCTGCTGTCTGAACCACAGAGCTGAGTTAAAGGCAGCATTTGCATTGTGCTGAAAGGACCCATGGTCACTACTTTGAGGATTAATAATTTTCTAGTGACAGAGGAACTGTACTACGTCAGTGTTCAACTCATTGCAGCTAGGAGAGGGCAGTGATGTGCACCTGGTTAAGGTTATTCATGTGCTGTTGCCACAAGAGAACAAAATCCAAATGGTTTGTAAACATTTCAAAATTAATTTTGCACAGTTAAGGCTAAGAAAAGATGTCACCTCTGTCCATTGGTTTCATGTCAGCCCTAGCCCCGTGCTTTTCCCCTGTGCTCTTAGGGGATGAGTGCTTTTAAGAGAGGAAAGGAAGTTCAGTGGGACTTCACCAAGCTTGGAGGCCTTTATGCTTCTGAGCATATCCATCCCCCCCACAACAAACTGCAGCGTGGGGGCTCCTTCAGTCAGGAAGCTACCCCTGTGTGCCAGGTCTCTGTGAAGAGCTGTTAGCTCATATCCTGGTACAAAAGTGTCTGTAGTGTGCTTTGCCCCGAACTGTAGTTCCAAAGTTTCGGCAGGTCTGTCTGATTCTGGAGCAGTGACACGTTGGTGAGACAATCTTGCTTTATATGGAGCATGGTTGGTCAGTTCTTAGTCAAGGCCCTTTCGCTGTGTGCCTTTGCACCATGCAGGTATGTCTTGTAGCCATGTCCATGCATTTATATCTCTGCGTGTTCCTCCTCCTTTCATACCTGCTTCCCAGTTTCACCTGACTGGATCCTAAGCATCTGTCTGTCAGTAATTCTTTCTGTAGGCTGGTTGAATTCTTCTGCTTGGTTTGGGGTCGGGGCTTTCTTTGGGGAGTGGGAATATTTTGATTATCTGCATGAAATCCCTTGTCTCTTTTTCTGCACTTGGTATATGTGGAACTGACAGCTCCGGGGAGATAAATGAATGCCACTGTATTTCAGAGGAAGAATTATTTCATGCAATTACCCTAAAAGTGCATGAGAGAACAGACTGAAAGGAATGAGGGAGAGAAAGAAAGAGAGCATGAGAGAGGATAATCACAACACTTCGACAAGTTTACCCCATCGTGTTTGAAAATCTATCACTCTGACAAGTCCCCTTTGTGAAAGGTGTAGACAGATAACCAGGCATTAGCTCTTCGGGGTCCTCTTGAATGGAGGGTAATCAATAGAAGGATCAGTTCGCTGGTCCATTTCACTCGATGCCTCTCCCTGATTATTTTTCACAGCCTGGCTGTACCCCATTTCTCTCTCAGTGTCTCACTTTAGCTTTCTCATTCAGTTCCCAGTGAATCCTGGTCAGAGGGATTTGGGTCAACTTTAGGTTGGCTTGTGAGTCTTCCTGTATAAATTATGATGGTTTTGTTCTGAGGAAGGATGCAGTAACAAAAGGCTGTCCCCCCAATCCCTCCCTGTCTCCTGAGTCTTGTTAAAATGCCAAGGAACAGGAAACTTTTCATAGTTTCATTATTCATGTCTGAGAAGAGATTCAGTAGAAGCAGTTCCTGTCCTGACTGCTTCTGTTTCACTGGCCAAGTTTGTCACTCTCTTGATCCCATCTGCAGACCAGGGTTACCCAAGGGAAGCTGGTGACAATGGCCCATGTCTTCCTGGAGGCCTTGTGCACCTGTGATAATGAAAAGATGAAAGATGCTTTGAGGTCCTCAGGTGGAAATCGCTGGCCAGGATAAATTATCAGTATAATAGTTTCTTGCTATGCTTTCAAAGAGACAGGACATTTGCCATACTGGGTGAGGAGAGAACACGGGGCTAAGGATTGCTGAGCCAGGTCACTTTTTGTCACCGGCACCTGCTGCTCTTGCAGCAAAGCCAATGCATTAGTCACACCTCTTTGCACTTTGAGGTTATTTAGAGCACATGCTGGGTTAGGAGAGCTAGGGTCTAGCATATATCCTAAAATTAGGCTTTTCCCCTTTTGGTTTGTGTCAGAAAGGAGTGGTTCACAGCCATGGGGGAAGCCTTTTCACCTAGTCAAAGCAGTTAGTGCTTTTAAGTAAGAGGGTTTGTTTCTGCGTGAGATAAAGCAGCTTAGCTGAAGCTGCCTCCCGGGACCATATCCTGCAGTGGGAGATGAGGGGAACACAGGGAGCACCCCGTGTGCTGCTGGTAACTCCCAACCAAACTGGCCACACAGCCCCCCTCCGGCTGGCCTCGTGTGCAGTGGCCACCCCCTGTGCGTGCCCTGGCCAGGGCTGTGTGTTCCTTGCCAGTGCATCTTCACGCGGCTCCTTCCTGTCCCGGCGCTCACAGCAGGTACGTGTTGGCACAGCTCCTGGCCTGTGTTCATGAGAAATGTGCTCACCGCTCACCAGGTTTTCTGCCAGAGGAGCTGGGGGCTCTGGGCTTGTCCCGTAGGGCTCACGGAGACTTCAGTTTTGCTTCCAAAGGCTCAAGCTTCATCCTCATGACTTCCAGAAACTCCTCACTGAAGAAAGGATAAATCTGTGGCTCAAGCCAAAATTCTGGATTCTTTTAAACTTTCTTTTTCTCTCTTTTTTCTCTCTCCCTCCCTCTCTCCCTTTCTGCAGGATGGTGGAGTACTCCCTGGATCTCCAAAACATTAACTTGTCTGCAATCCGTACTGTCCGTGTCCTGAGACCCCTGAAAGCTATCAACCGTGTGCCTAGTAAGTCGTGCTTCCCTCTCACACCTCTCAGCTCAGCTTGTGGGGAGTACCTGATCAATAAGGCTGCGTGTGGTGGTGTTGTCCCAGCAGGGTTCAGGTACAAAGCGAATAGAGGCTTCTGTGGGGTGTGCGCAGGCTTTTCCTCATCACAGGGCCAAGAGGTGCTGTTGGATGGGCAGGAAAACAAGAGTCTCTCAGCATATCTGCCCTGGTCATCCTTTGTGCATGGCCATGTTGGTGGAACTTCAGGAGTTGAAGGTGAACAATACACAGTAAATGAAAGTGTTTTTTCTTCCTCTTTCTGAAGGACATCACCAGTTTAATGATGTCTGTAGCTTCAAAAAAGCCTGTGTGTGAGGTCTGGAGATGGATGAGCTTTGGGAAGCAGGGTGAATTAGTTTGTTCAGGCTTTCATAAGGCCTTCCAGATCCTCTCATCTGAAAAATTTTCATGCCATTACAGGTTAGGGGCATGTAGCACCGACTCATATTTATTTCCTCCTCACCTTGTGCTTTGTACTCCCTCTTCTGTGCCAACAGTGCCCTCTGTGAGCTGCTGTGTATGAGCCAGGCTGAACACCACTGGGCTGGGTTTGCCAGGGCTGTGTCAGCCCTGGCAGACTTTAGGCATTTCTTCTGCAAGTTTTTCAGTCTTACGGAATGGCGGGAAGTCTCTTTGCTGTTCTCCATCATCTCCCTGATCAGGCTGTCTGCAGTGGCTAAGACCTTGCCAGAGCTCTCCTAATCCTTCTCTCAAGCTCAGATGCTCCTTTTTCTATTCCAGACCAGAGAAAGTTTGCAAAGTTGACCTCCTAGTCTGCATCATATGTTTTTCCTTGTGCCAAAGTAATTTTCATGATGTCACCTCTTTCTTGAACTTTCAGAGACTCTGGCTCCATTCAAAGCCCTTCTATAAAGGGATCTTGTCCCTCTTCCTGGATGTAGTTTTATCTCTGAGCAACAGCCCTGAACAGAAGGTGCTGAAAGGTGTGAAGGAGAAACTGAGGCACAGTCCTGTGTGCCCAGCATGGCAGGAGGGGACCAGGCAAAAGATCCACTGGTTGGGGCACTGAGAGAACAGCCAGGAATGTAACAGGTCCACCATATGATCATAAAGACAAGGGTCAAGAGAAGCTTTTGGCTGTTCACTGTCAGCAAAACCACTCCCCCAGTCTGTCTCCATCTCTCTGGCCCTTCTCCAGAGAGGAGAGGGCTGGGTGCCAGCCCTGGTCCAGGGGTAGGAGCTTTCTGTAAGGGGGTGGCCTGGAAGCTGCGCACGGCAGGCTCACCCCTTCCAGGAAGATATGAGCAGCTATGTGACAGCAGCACCATCCTCATGTTGTGCAGCCTTTCCTCCCTTCCTCATCAGGTATGCCAGGGATTTGTGCTGAAAGACTAATTTGAGAGCCTGAAGCCTGTTATCAGCATAGATGTTACCTTGTAGGCAAATGGAAACATCTGGAACGAGATCCAATTAACCCTTACAGGTGTCTGCCATTTTAATTGCTGGACAAATGTGGTCAGGAGGAGAGCTTGCCTGGCAGAAACTTGAGGCTATGTATTATTCCTATTTATCTCCTGGAACAGCCAGGGCTGCCCTAGGGAGGAACGGTGTGAGCCATTCCAGAACTGACCCACCAGGGATCTGCTCCATCCATGCATAGGCACCAGAGATGCTTTCCATCTTCTTTCCTGACCTTTGCAGAGCAGATGCCATTGAATTTCCCCTGGCTGTCCCTGCTCTGACACTGCCTGTTTGCTCTTTTCATCAGTATAGAACTTCACCTGTATGAAATTGATGCTGTTTTAATTTCCACTCTGTGGTTAAACCTTTATGTATTTTTCTTGCTACATAAATCTGTGGTTATATGCAGAGAGTGTTTTGGAAGAGAGACATCCTGCCATTAATTAAAACAAACAAAAAAAAAAAGAAAGAAACTGGATTCCCTGGGAGAGAAAGCATTGACTTGAGGGCTGAAAACTAGCGAAGAGGCTGTAAACAAAGGCTTGTGATAAATGGGAATAAGCTGCATTAGAAGAAGGTGCCTAGTGGGGTACAACAAACGTAATTAATGGGACCTTTGGCCACAAATCTTTTTTTAATGTCTTTTTAAAGTTCTTCATTACTAATCTGAAGCAAGAGAAAAGTCTATTAGTGAGATGTACTGATGATATCAAGCTGGAGGTGCTGCAGGTGTAACCAAAGAAAGTGGGAAATAGGACAGTAGACAGGAGAGGGAAATTGAGGTCATGGTTGTGAGTGTGAGACATCTGGCAAGAAGTGGGGCGTGGTTAATCCCAAAGGCAGACATTTGGCCATGTTCCAAAGGCTGTGATGGGACAGGGTGGCCCACTGACCACCTTGGGCATTTCAAAGGCTTCCACGCAGACACCCAGGTAGGGAGTGATTTTTCCCAGAGGAGTCTATCTGTGTGGACTGAATAATGGCAGTTTATTATCAGGAGAATGGACAAAATTATTAGGAACCTGACTGATTACAGCATGAGCGGAAGAGTGCTCAAGTGGTCTGTCAGGGTAAATTATTTAGTGCCCAAAGAACTCTACTAATCTGCCATTGTTTAAAAAGTCCACATACTTATGTGAGAAATTTCTGGAGAAGTTTGAGAGAAATTTTGTACTACATGATGCAAGGAAAAAAAAAAAAAGGCTGTAAGAGGAAATTAGGAGAGAGGAAATTCAGAAGGAATTTCTAAGGGAACAGTAGCAACATGGCAGATAAAAAAGTTCAATAAACTTATTTTATATTCTCGGCAGGTGGGCAAGGCTGAAGCTTAAATGCCCAAATTCCCAGACTGGATGTGTCTAAATTCTGCTTACACATGCTTGTTCTTAACATGCTACTGAAAGCCCTTCCTCACAGTGACACTTCTGAGGCTTTGAAACAATATCCCACAAGGAGCTGGCAAATTCTATTTGCCCGTGCTGTACTCATTATCTGTGGTAAAAAGGGTGCATGTGAGGATGTAAAGTCTCTCTGAATCATGATAGAAGAAGAAAAGGACATCCAGTGTAACCAAAAGATGGTAAATGTCCATTGAGAATGACAGTTTCTATCCAGTTTGTAGTTAGGCTGTGAAACTCAGTGCCATAGGAAGTGGCACTGTGCAAGTAAAGGAAGTAAAATGGGATTTTCCAAGGGATGTCCCATCCCTGGAAGTGTTCAAGGTCAGTTTGAATAGGGCTTTGGGGAACTGGACTAATGGAAAGTGTTCTTGTCCTTGGCAGGGAGGTTGAAAGTCAATGATCTTCAGTGTCCTTTCCAAACCAAACCATTCCATGGGAGCTCACATGGAGACATTTCTAGATTTCAAACCTCTTTTGGGGTTAGAGCTGATCTTTAGCTACCGGTTATCAGCAATTGATTGCATTTCTTCCAGTTCTCAGCAGGATGTGCTACTGACCATTGCAGATTTCCTGTCTGAAGCACCCTGGGGTTCTGCCCTGCCTGATCATTCCTCCATTCTCACGTCATCTTTGGAGTGTACTAAAGAAAATGTGAGGCCACCCTGGTCTTGTAATATGTATCACACCTTCATTAACATTCCCTCTTATCTCTTGCATTCCTGACTACAATCCCGGGAACTCTGCCTTTTGGAGTCATGTTTGAAAAGGCAGCAAATGAAAAATCAGAGATCGGTCTGGTCCTATTGCCGTGTGGTTAAATTCCATGGCAATGAGCTGGTGAGAAAAGCCCTGCAAGTCACTGAAGAAGTGTGAGGAGTAAAAATAAAAACCCTCCAGGTCTCTGTCAGAGGTAGTTGCTTTCTGCTCTGGGCATGTCTGTGTCCTGGTCTTGGGGTGAAATTCCACATCCATCTGTTCTTATCCTTTTGTGATTTTGTGGAAGGTTGCTGGGTGAAATATTGCTCTTTGTGCTGGCTCTTTTCTTCTCAAGGCAAGGCACAAGGTTTGGGGGGGAGGCTGATTTTGTTGTTTTTTTTTTTTTTTGCCTGCTTTTGAGCAGTGAGTCTGTGATAATTTCTGATAATTTGAATTTCTTGCTCTTCTTTCGTTAAGTTTTTTGACATTGAAGAAGGAAATGTTTCTTTGTTTTACTCTTTCTTGGCACATTGGCCTTATGCAAAGAAGAGCCCTTGCGTTATATTTGATGTCTTCCAGTTTCCACTTACAATTTAGCAGCTGATTCATCATTTGGAAGCAGATTTCTTCAGCTGAGTACACTGTATGGTAGCGAAGGAATCTGCTGCAGAGCAACTTTATGGAGTAAAAATGTGCTAATACTTTGTATGTACGTGCAGTGATACTTATGAGGAGTTACGGGTATCAGAAAAACAACATTATATGCTTATTATTAGGTGCACGGGAGATAAAATTTCAGATTTGTGGGAAGTTCTGCTTTTTCTAAATGTGGTTTTTTTTCAGTCAGAACAAAAATAATCTTTTCCCATCCATTTTAATACAGCATTATGCTGCCTAATTTTAGGTGGTTTGTTTCGTTTGATATTTTTTCCTATACTGGGTCTTGACAAAAATGTTTAAAAATCAGAAATCCTCAATCATGCCATTCTAGTATAAAAATCCTTTCCTCTCTTCTTGTCCTCCTTTTTTTTTTTTTGCTAAATGTTTTAATAACTACTGCATTGTTTTTATTTCAAACAAATAGCATTTTTTTTCCCTAGTACGAGTGCGGTGTGTTAAAATCTTGGTCTAGTTCCATTTTTCTTTATTGATTATTGTAATTACAGTAGCTCCATGGGTCCAAATAGACTAGAGTTTTCTATTTTTCTTCTACAGATCTCAAAGATATAAACCACGGCTTGTTCTTTTTAATCTTTCTTATGCTTCACACCAGGTTAGTGGAACCTAGTGAGTGTCACCAGCAGCCTCAGGAATACAACTGACATCTCCTAACTTGTAGCTCTGCATTCATCTCACTAGACCAAAGCACTAATATAAAAACAATCTGAAGCATCTGAGTGCTGAAATGGGAAAAGCAGATGTTTAACATGTATATGCTTGCTTTAAATCTGTATTCCACACCAAGCTACCTGTGCTTGGCACTGTAACAGTGCCTAAAAACAGAGTAATCTGGCTACGAACCCCGCACTTGGCATGGGGGAAAAGTGATGACATTTGCTTCTCTAAATGTGTTTTTGAAGAACTAATTTCACTGATGAGCGTGTGTGAAATGAGCTTCTGACTGAGATATATTAGGCTGTAAAACAGTCTCATTTACAGCTAGATCAGACAAAAAACCAAGCACATTTGACAGGCACAGTCCTGCCCTAGCAGTTGGAAATGCAAAGGGATTATGAAATTCCTCTTCTAAATGCCCCCCACAGGGTCTTTGCTTCAGATGCTTCAGTGTTTTTGCAAGAAGACTGTCACTTGCTTGTTCTCTTCCAATGCTGATTCCCTTTCAAAGATGTACTCTTCCAAATTACTCTTTTGGAAGTACGTTTTTTTCTCCCTCTCAGCTTTATTTGTGAAGCAATAGCTGAAACTCAGATAATGTTGATTTTTCCAAATATTTAAACTCACCCAACTCACAGTTCTTTGTATGAGGTGCTCTGTAAATATTTATTTTTACACCTCAGTGACAAACAAACCACACCCACAACCATGTGCAAATGTGTATACACATAGATTCATCCACATACATCCTGAGCAGGTTAGTAAAGGCACAGAAGTGATGTTCCCTTGCAGCACCCATACAAAAAAGTTAAGAGGTCACAAAGCCCATTTCATTCCCTGGTCAGGCTGTGTGACTGAAATGTATTTAAAGGTGAAGCTGCCGGCTTTCCGTAGGCTCTGTCCCAGACAGGTGGGCAGGGAAAGGATGGAGAAAAAGCAACAGGAAACAGACTTGACCAATGGGGTCAAGTTCAGTCTATGTCCTCCCTTCCCAAATAAATGGAGCAAAGCAGTCAATTGAGCAATGTGATTTATGCCTGGAGCATGCCATTAAAGGATGCTTTTCCTTCAAGAGGGCAACAGATCAGAGATGGAATTGTACTCAGAGCTGCACTATCCTCTATGTGCAGCTCTATCAATTCAGTCAAGCCCTAGATCAGATGGGAATGCTCAGGATAAAGGGAAATGGTGCAAAGGGGAGCAGAGCAGAATGAGAATCAACAGAGGTGAGAGCAGAGAAGAAGGGAGGCTGGAAGGAGAAATGCACAGGAGGCAAGTGGTAGGGTTTGCCAGGCAAAGCACACAAAGGCCTGATGCACCTCTGTGTGTCGGATAATGCAGAGAAAGGGGGTGGAGGAAATCAAAACCGATACAAAGTCAAGGATGGTATAAAGAAGATCTATTGACTCACAAATATGCTGGATGAGTTTGCCAATCAATGCTTCTGTGAAGCTTTTAAACAAACCAATTGGTCTGTAACCAGACCCACATTTCGTCATGCCAGAGGAAACCATCAGAGAAGCCTGGAATGGCTGGGGTTGGAAGAGACCTTAAAGAACATCTTGTTCCAACTCCCCAGCTGTGGGCAGGGACACTTTCCTCTAGAGCAGTCTCCTCAGAGTCCCATTCAGCCTGGCATCCGTAACTCTTCTGGATGTTCCAGTGCCTCACAACTTACAGGAAACAATTTTTTCCTGTACTTAATTTAAGTCTTCAGTCACTGAAGACAGGCTCCAATTTTATTTACTTGTTGTGTGAGCTCAGTGCTGTTTTTCATGTGGATTCCAAGTGTGCAGTGTATTGCCAGGTGTTTAACTGGGTAATCCAAATAAATTTGAGAGCAAAACCCCCAAACATAATGAAAAGTATATTCTTCTGTTAATGTAGCATCATGGCAAGAAGCTGGAAAACACTGAAATGCAGGAAATATGGACCTGAAAATGCCTCATTTTGTCCCATATATTGCTTAGTTTCTATTTTTTGTGGTCATGCATCATGGGAGAAAGTAGTATTTCCTTCTCTGAACCAATCCACTTACCTTCACTGTTATTAGCAAGTATTCAAAAGTCACAAATTGCGTGCTTGTAGGTTTTTCAGATGGCTTTAAAGCCATGAGATTGGAAAAAGGAAAAGGAAAAACAATCACAGATTTTATTTATTTTTCCTGTAGCTGTCAGACTTTTAGACCTGTGATTCACATATTTTTTCCACCGATAGTAGAGGGGAATAGAAACTTCTCTTTTTTGTTGGGTTTTTTTTTTTTTTTTTCTGTAATCTGAAATTGTCAAGTCATAGCAAGATTTCACACCTGAAGGTTTCTGCCATGCCTCCCAAGACTGATGATAAAAATCATAAGAGTCTGTAATAGCACTTCAGAATTTGTGTTACTGGAAGTAAAGCAAGCCTGGAAAAAAAACCAAACCAAAACATTACAGAAACCAGTCATAGAAAGGCCTTTGATGGAATCTTTATTTCTCCCTTCTCCTGTAGGGGAACCTGCAGAGCCAGAATTTTAAAAAATGTTTAGTGCCTCACAGCTCCCATTGTGACAATTCTGCTGCCTGTTCAAACAAGCTCAGCCTCCAGTGTACGCGGTGCTCACGAAAACCCAGCCATGTATTTTGCTGCCTAAATGGGAGTTGAGCTGCTTTGCAAAATCTGTCCCATGGGACCTATCAAGCAATGGATACCATGGAAATGTGAGCAATAATGACAGTGTATTATGGGGTGAATGATACTGTCATATTACACTAATGCAAATTAAACTTTGTGTGTGTGGGCAAGGCAATTTGCAATCATAACCTTAAATTTCTCTATCTTTGTGTATTTTGGGACCGATTCTCCTGTTCACACTCATTTCATGTAACGTCATGTCATTGCCTGCAGTAGAAAGAAACATGATTCATGCTAGTGACAGCAAGAGGAAATTAGCTCTGTTAAATCTTAACCAGAAGTTGCATTAACGCTGTTTTACATAATGTTTTGCATTATTCTGTCCCACTTAGCACTAGAGATGTGTAAAGAGCTTAAGGATATTTATGGAATGGAGGCAAGTGGCTCACAGCCACAGCACTGGACTTTTGTCCCTGGTGTTGGGTGGCTCCTGCAATTCTGAAAGAAAAGCTGGCACTGTATGTTTTTGATAGACTCGTCACTGAAAGTGAATGCAGTCATCATTGCAGTGATAAATGGGGAAAAAATGAGATGATCAGTGAATGAACTACTGTAGCAGGTGGTAGTAGGTGTTGCTTATTAGATGTTCAGTATTACAGAAAAGAACAGAATGACAGAAATCCCCCAGAGAGACACCTCTCTAAGAAATAATCTGACACCTGTCATCACTCTCCAAGACAAGGTTGCTTAACAGTCCAAAGCTTGCAAGGGTACAACAGCAAGAGAGTGAAGAAGGGGGCTGCTGACTGCGACTTTTGCCTGGATCCATTTCTGCTCATGTCATTGGCTACCAACCATGCTATGGTGGCATGTACTGAATGCCACTGCCTGTGGAGGAGGAGTTTTCTGTTGTTATCTGTGAACTTTAGCTGGGTGTACAGCATCCATAATAAGGTGCAGCCTGCTGCAGAGCTTGGATGTCTCCTTTTTGGATGACAGAAAAGCTTTGACTGTGGCCACTCTTTTTCCTAGAAATGTCAGCATTTTGATTGTCGAGGTAAATGCTCTGGATTTTGCTCTCTTTCTTGAGGCCACTGCAAGCCTGGGGTCAGGTCTGCAATTACGAGGCTTCACTTCTGAGTTTGCTTCTTCACATCACCTGACAGCACCACCTGAGCCTCCTTTGGCAGCCTGCTGAGCACTGTGGCTCTGCAGTGTGTGTGTTTATTTGCTCCTCTTCCCCTCCAAGGAAAACAGCTTATCTCTGGTTTCATTTGCACTCTCTTTTTGGTGGTTGTTTTAGCTGAATGTCTGTTGGCAGCTGTTTTAAGTGGTGCGTTTTTTTTCTCCCTTCTTTATTTTCCTTTTGATGCTCATGACCTGACCTGGTCCATGTCTTGCTCTCTGACTGAAAAGAGGTGAGGTCTATGTTAGTCCCTGGATCCCAAGAGAATTGTTTCTACAGCCTTGGAGCAAGCTTAAATAGAGTTTTTTTTCTCTTATATGAGTGTACTCTAAACCTACTCGGGAAAGATCTGTTGCTCCAGCAGGGTGAAGCTCTGGCCAATAGTCTTTTTCTGGAGTTTTAGCCTCCCTTTTGGCTACCTCAGGCTTAAGCTGAGGAGTACTTTGAAGGTGAGGACTTAGAGGCACTTAATGCTTAACCCTGATTCAGTATTCTAAGGGAAGTCACTGTATGAAAATGAGGCTTGGTGTGCCCATGCTACTGAGAAAATGAACAACAGCTCTTTGTATTGGCTGAAGCTTTTTAAGTGCTGGAAATGTCATGTTTTGATATCTTCTGTGGTTACACTGAGGAGTGACAAAGATAATTTGAGGTTATGTCATCACAGGCTGTGTAGGAGGAAGTGTCTGAGCCAGTCAGGGATTCTAGAAGGCTTTGCTTGTTGTTAAGGCAAGAGTGGGGAGCTGGTGAGGAACTGACCAGTGCTCCTGAGCTATGGGTCATGCTGAGCATCTGCAAGAGCTAAACCCCCAACTCTAAATGTATCCTGCAAATACACCCAGAACCTGACAAAGAGATCGATGGGAAGACTTTGTGTTTCTCTGAATGAGGTCAGTATGTCTGGGGCAGTTTTTCCTTAGCAGCAGAACTGGCTTAAGGTCTCTCAGTACCTCAGTCTGTCAACTGGTCCTGTCTTTCCACAGAGTTAATGTAATTTGGGTCTGGCCATCTGTCTGGACATGCTCTCTCTTGCCTTGGTGCAAAGCAGGTGGTGATGGTCTGCAATGTGAGCGAGGCTGGCTTTGCAGCTTGAGGACGAAGCATCTTGGAGCTGCACACTGGCTCTTCCAGCTGAACTCCTTTAGCTTGCACACATTGTTTGCAGAAGGCCTCAGTTAGGAGGAATGCAGCAAAGGGAAAAGATGTGCATGGCGAGGGAAGCTGTGGGTTATAATATCGATGAGCTTGGCAGTGTGTTTGCTGTTGGACCCACAGCTGATTGGTGTCTCTTGGCAGTAGTTTGGCCCCATGTTTGAGCTGATGTTTATGAATGCAATGTGTGAAATGACAGCTAAGCCTCAGGTCAGCAAGAGATCAGTGAGGACGGCCACCAGTTGGAGCACCAGCTTGCAATGTGCACATAAACTGAGATTATTTTAACTACAGGGGTTGGCTGCAAAATTAAAAAAAAAGGTGCACATCTCTCTCTGTGTACTTTCTGCACAATCTATCTGCTGGAATGGTTCCTTAGTTCTGAAAATTTCCATAAAGGAGAATGCACAGGAAAATCCTGCCAACCACATGCTAGCTGGATGGACTGCCATGTGTCCTGGGGCAGGGGAGGAAGGAAAGAAGGCACGCTTGGACAAGCAGCCTGGCTGAGGGACATAATGACACTTCAGTCTGCATTCTGCAGAATGTCCTGCCAGATACAGTCACAAGTGCTGATGGGAATGAGATTTGGGTTTGTTCCAATTCAAATGACAACTGTTAGCTTGGTCCACGATGCAGGTGAGATGGGTGCTGAGAATTATGTTCCTCTCCATCTGGTTTACCTCAAGCAAGGGAATGATTGCCTCCAACTGCAATCTCCTTTTGACTTCACATGCATTGGCTTTGTCCCTCACGCTATAGCTGGGGAGGACTGAGAGCCTCAGAGGTGACTGAGATAGAAGAAACCAAGAAAGAACAGCGTTTCTCACCCCTCCCGAGCCAATCCTCCGTTCGCATCACAGGGTGGTTAGCACTGGGGAGTGAATCAGCTCAGCTGTCGGTCCTGGCGCTCGGGAGGAGGCAGGCGGAGAGCAGGCGAAGTGACAGCGCTGCTGAGCAGGGGAGGCAGTGGCGTGCCGGGCACACCTGCCCGCACAGCAGGCTCCACCGCCGGTGGCTCCCCGGCCTCCTGCCCAGCCCGGCCCTGCTGCTGGCGACTCCCCGGCCTCCTGCCCGGCCTGGCCCGGCCCCCACCGCCGCGGGCACAGCAGACGGGTCCGCTTAGCTGCCGCGGCCAGGCTAATCAGGGCTGATGGCGAGTGTCTGGAGGGAGGTAGGGTCACCGTAGTGTCTGCAGAGTTTGTGTGGAAGGACGTCTGGATGCCACCAGGATGAGACAGACGATTTGCTTCTGCCAAACCCCGGAGGGAGCTCAGCGACTTTGCTCAGCCCTGTGCTTCCTTCTCATAGGTCACTTCCTGGGACTTCTCTCACCTTCCCACCCTTTCTCATCCCTGTGACATTCTTTCCCCCATCTCCTGCTGTGTTTAAGTGGTGAAGGCATCTGTGGCTTTGCTCCTGCGGGATATCATATCAGAAGCAGCCCTGGCTTCGAGGTACCATCGAGCGCCTTCTCTACCCCTTGCCCAAGGGCATGGGTGAGCAGCAGGGAAGCATTATGTGAGCATTGTTTCGTGAGGTTCCTTCCTTGGATGCCCACAGCCGAGGCCATTTCATTCCCTCCCTTCCCCTGGTCTCCTGGTCAGAGTGAGTGGAGAAAAGGCCTTTCTGAGCCCACACCTGGCACTCGTGAATATTTAATGTTTCTAGCTTTTATTTCCCTTGAAGAGCAAAACCTTTTCATATTTGATGCCCTGGAAGGCTGTTTGGTTGCTGAATGTTGTTTCATCATTGCACTCCCTCCTCGCTCTTCCTCCAGACTGCCCAGCCTCTCTTCCTTTCTCTTCTCGAGCAGCATTTCCTTTTTTTACAAAGGATGCTTCAGAAAAGGTCACTGTCCCTTTCATATTCCCTCCTTACTGTGAGCCAGCATGGCTTCTGCTCTGCCAATGGTAAAGGACAAATGGGGATGCGGGGAAAGGCACCAGTGGGGAGGGAGGCCAGGAAAAGTGTGCACATAAGCTGAGGAGCAGCACAGAGGCAGAGAGGAGTAGTAGGCACAGCAAGAGAAAAATAAAGTGACAGAGCAGCAGGTAGAGGCAGCAGAAGGTGAGAAGAAGGCAGCAGCAGGATTTTGATGAAGAGCTGGCTTTCCAGCACCTTTCAGAATTTGTCATGCAAGATGCACAGGTGTTTCTGTGGATGGCAGCTTGTCCAATGAGGGCCCTTTGGAAAAGGGAGTTGTCCCAGTTCCCCAAAACAAAATAATCCCGAAGCTGCACTGCCTGTTTCCATTGTCAGGCAGTTGCTTTGGAGACCTCATTATTTTGGCCACCAGGCTCTATGGTAAATTATCATCTGTTATCCTTAAGCCTTTCAGGCTTTCTCCCTCTTTTTTCTGCAATTGCAACTGATGTTTTAACATCTGGATGGGTGTAGATTCAGCATTCCTCATTTTGAAGAACCAATTTCATCTCCACAGTCAGCATCAATGGAAAGAGAAAGATGAATCTGTCTGTGAAATTAAAAAAAAAAAATTAAAACGTTTGTTTCATTTGGACTTAAGACCTGTTAATGCTGAAATTCTTTGTGAGGTGGAAAAGATGCCAAGTGGTGATACCACCTGCCAGTTCTTGGGTCATGGTTCACATTCCCCAGGGCCTAACATGAGAGCAATAACTATGAACTTAGAGCTGTGGAGAGCATAATCTTGTACCATCAGTACTCCCTGTGAGAGTCAGGATGGAGAACGTATGGGCAGGCAGGATGTTTCCAGGAAAAAGGCAGACAAGTTTTGCACGTCACTTGCTTTCTCTTGGAACACAGACAAAATCAATTTTTGCAAATTCTGACCCAACAAGCGTGCTGTCTGTAACATTCTGGTGGGAATGTCTGTTCTGCATTTCAGCATAAGGGCAGCCTCACTTCTCCCATTACCCAGCTCTGAAGTGGAGCTAGCATCAGCTGATCTGACAAACATCACCCCCTCTTGCAGCGTTACTGGCACAGCTTCCCGTGTCACTTGGCTCTCCCTAATGTACCAACCAGGACAGTTTATGGGAACTACTGAGCTCCTTCTGTGACACAACGTTAATGCTGGGAACACAGCACTACAGTGAGGGTGCACGGTCTTAAAGTCTCTGTACTGTCCAGCGCATTTCTCCAGGGCCCAGCAGGTCACAGTGGCCCACAGCAGGGCCCTGTGGCTGTGCTGTTGGACTTGGTGTGCTGAGAGGTCAGAGAGCTGTCAGTGATTCAGGGCATGGCTGTGATCCCCAGTGAGCGGCTGGAGCTGTGCCCCTGCTCTGCTGAGTTACTGATGTACTCGTCTAGAAGCTGCCTTACGTGGTGGCTGGTGACACAGCTGGACAGTCAGGCAGCAGGACTCAGCTACTGCTTCCCAGCCTGGTCTTAGAGCTAGTGCCATCATCCATTATCCTTCACAATCCTGTGTAAGCACCATTAAGCATTTTCTCCTTCCTACACATCACCTACCTGTAAATACCACTCCTGTCTCTTCTAATCTGCTCTGTCCCCAAAACATTCTCTACTAATCTAAACCAGTCTGATGTTCCACAGCAGGCACACCTCTGCTTCTCCCTCCAGCATTTGTGAATTCCATGCCTGCCTGCCCCACCACAGGTGCCCCTTCCCTCTCTGAGGCATGAGCAGTCCAGGGAATAGACATGGAGCATAATGTATAGTATCATGTGGTAATTACTTGATGCTGGGTACACAAGGGGGATTACCTTGTGTCTCAAAGGGCTGTGAGAGAATCCTAATCTTATCTTCCCCTCCTCTTTTGCCTTCCACTGCCATCTGAAGTAATGAATTGGTTATAAATACCTAATTAGCTAATTATTTGCTGGCCTCCATGGAACATCTTCAGTGGAGGAACTCTCTGGGTACCTGGGGGAGGGACCTCCATGGAGATGAGGAGAGATAGCCTCATGAAGTGTGCACAGGGGTAAAGGCGGTACTGTGTTGCTCAGAAAACTTTCTAGACTTTCACCATCCTTGGAGAGCAGAGGAAAAGCCATTAGCTCCACGGAGAAACACGACTATGTTAACTCGTGGCTGTGAGCTGAAGAGCCTAGGGTAAAACAAAACCACAGGAACAATTCATTAGGTAATTAGAGAGTAAAATAAAAAATTCTTTTTGGAAACACTTGCACTGGGCAGAAATTCTGTGCTGGAAGCATTTTGGGCTGTGCCTGTAACTTGTGTGCTCCAGCCCCATTGGGGCACGATGGCTAGCCAGGGGAGGAAATTGTGGTCTACATGACTGTCTCTTGATACTTTCACTGCTAAAAACCCAATTATCTATGTCAATTTATATGTTCTGGAAAGGTTATCGCACTGGCAGGCTGGCCTTGGTCTGTCAATCCAGGTCTCACAGGCTGCAGCATGCAGCTTTTATACGGGGATGACTTTCAGTCCGAGCCATTGGATAATGGGGCTGTTGAGCTGACATCTCCCTTTGGGACAGTTGTCACTCTGTTGTCCTTCTGCAGGGAAAGGGGAGGGAGGGACGTCAGTCAGATAGCTGATGGCACCAAAAGTCTCGTTCTCTTTTCTTCTCTGCTGCAGATGGAAGCCTAAGGTTAAGAGATCACAGCAGCTCTGCTGGCTGCCTGTCAGTAGAGGTTAGGACAAGAAAGGGCAATAACCATAAATCTGGCCTGCTTTGGACAGTAGTTAATTTCTGACACTCTGCCTTTATTTTCATGTGGCCTTTTTTTTTTAGTATATTTTTTTAATGCTTATCTTGTAATCTTCTTTCCTTTTCTTCTCCTTCCTTTCCTCTCCCCCTTCCTCTTTCTCTATCCCTGTGTCCTACACTTGCTCCTTCTGGTTCTCTTCTCCCCCTGCAGGCATGCGCATCCTTGTGAACTTGCTCCTGGACACCTTGCCCATGCTGGGGAACGTCCTTCTTCTTTGCTTCTTTGTCTTCTTCATCTTCGGCATCATTGGGGTGCAGCTGTGGGCTGGGCTGCTCCGCAACCGCTGCTTCATGGAGGAGAACTTCACAGTGTGAGTGACTGGGAGACATCTCCTTCCTTTCTTCCGGGGATGCTTCTCTTTACATCTGCCTGCTCCTGTCTTCTGCCAGCCTCTCTGTGTATCACTCCAAGCGTGGGGTGATAGTGTACAGGGTGTTGGTCACATCTTGCAGTGGAAAGGGAGAGCGGGCAAAGACAGCTGGTTTTCTTCGGTCTTCTCAGCAGCTGTCTGGGCTCATTTGGATTTGATAGAGGCACTGGTTAGCATGGCTGTCCCCTCCAGCCGTGCCCAGTAATACAGGATGGTGCTCCTACACCCAGAAAGACCTGAAACTCTGAAACATGTTGCCTTTCTCCTGAACCTGCTCCTTCTTCAGAAAACAACACTCACAGGAGTCTTTCAGAAAGCCTTAGTGCTGCCTGAGGCATCCAGGGACATCTTTGGCACCTCCAAAATGGAACTGGGGTCACTGTTTGGACAGTGGTGCATTACCTCTGGAGGGACACTGAGAAATCACTAGAAAACTTCAGGAGCAGGACTGCATGTGGCCAGTGCTGTGGGGAAGGGACAGAGGGCTGGTGGGAGAAGTGTCCCACAGCCAGGTTAGTAGAAGTGAGAGCATCTGAAAGCAAAGAACGAATGTTTGAATGGGACAAAAAACTCGTGGGGAAACATGGGAACAGTTCTGGCAATGAGATCCTGGAGCCACACAGGGGTCAATTACAGGTATCTGAGGTTTATTCAGGGGCTTCAGGGGCGAGTCTGCAGAGCACAGCTTTACTCCTCCCACAGGCAGTGGGGTGGAAAAGCTCCTGCTTGCCATGAATTCTCCGATTACCCAGTTTCAGGGCACAGCTCCTCCTGTTGACTTTCTGGCTTTAGTAGATCTCAGGCTTTAAAATGTTTTCTTAAAACTGTATGCTAATCCCAGGCGTGCTATCAGTGTAGACTGCTTAAAGAAAACCTAGAGCTGTAGATCAGTTTAGACTGATTAAACAGCTCTGAAGCTTTAGATCATCTCAGATTGGAAAAAAAAAAAAGTGTGAAAATACAATGTGCAGAACAGCAGTGGAGCTGCAGAGTAAGAGCTGCTTAAAGCAGGCGTTTCCTCTGTTTATTTATTCCTTGGGGAAAAACTAATGTTTAGGATGATTGTCCTTTATGTAAATCAGGAGTAGCACTTCTTTAATGAGTGTAATTACATCCATGCAGAGTTGATGTAACTGAGAAGTGAATTGGGGCCACAGCCTTCACAGTGCCAGATATTAGAAAATATTTGGCTGACTGTTACTGGGGAAATCAGTTCTGAAGGTACCCATGCACCAATGCTGAGGATGAGATACAACATATCTTTGTAGTTTAGTCCTGCTTAGTTAAGAAACAGAGGCTGTCTTTTCTTTTTCATCAACACCTGTCCTCGTCCAATGACACTTTGTGAAAAAGTCTGCATTTGCACAACGTGAAAGTTGGGCATTGTAGCGCTGCAAGGAATACACCAGATAAAGTTTAATCCAATTTTTTCTTTATCTCCACCTTTCACTTTTCTGATATTAGCTCATCTCTAGCTAGGCAACCATAGATGATTTTAATTATTCATGCATTTGAAAGGTGCTTGCATTATTTGGAAAAAAGACATGAACTTGTCATGAAATATTGCACCCATAATGCCAGCTGTCAAGGAGGAGTCAAAGTTAAGGTTAAGTCAATTTTATCTTTCCATTTCCAAATTTTAAGGCTTATCTGTGCTACGTTAATTATGCATGAACTGGGGTTTTTTTTAGAAGTACAGAAGGTTCACTACCAAATGTTACAAAACATGTCCATCAGCAGTTACATATATGAACATATTACAGTAAAGCCTGATGAACTCCCTTAATGTCATTGCATCTGATTTAGTTTTGATGTTAATGGGGAAAGCGATCAGACTGCAAATCTCTGCATTCCAGCTTTTCTTCATCTCCATGCAAGCAGATTGTGTAATTTGGCTTAGGGTGATCTGTTGGCAGGAAAAACTCTGAAAACTGGGGACTCACCCTAGAAATGTCCTGCTTTTCAGTGAGCCCTGTCTTTCTTCCTCTTCTCCTGAGGCAATAAACCTGGAAATCTCCTACCCAATGCAATCCCTATGTCAGAATGAGGGGTCCCAGCTCCACCAGTAATACTGATAGGAAACTTTCTGTCACAGGAAATTTGACTGTGGGTTCTTTTGCAGACAAGGTGACATTGTCCTGCCCCCTTATTACCAACCAGAGGAAGATGATGAGATGCCGTTTATCTGCTCACTGTCAGGAGACAATGGAATTATGGGCTGTCACGAAATACCCCCACTGAAGGAGCGAGGCCATGAGTGTTGTTTGGACAAGGATGACTATTATTATTACAATTCAGTCCGGCAAGAGTTCAATATCAGTGGCATGTGTGTGAACTGGAACCAGTACTACAACGTGTGCCGCACTGGCAACGCCAACCCACACAAGGGTGCCATCAACTTTGACAACATTGGCTACGCCTGGATTGTGATATTTCAGGTAAGTCTGAGTTAGCCTCCTTACAAGGCTCAAGCTTATTTTTCTGTTTTTCAAACCCAGTTGTTCTGGGCTCCAGTGGTAGTTTCTGCAGGGTGTGACGGAGATGCAAAGTAAAGGGCCTCGCAATTCCCCTGGTAAAGGAGACAGCACACACATGAACAGTGTTCCTGAAGGTGGGGAGGGACACAGAGCAGTTCCAAGTGCTTGCTGAAATAAACTCCATTCTTCAGCCTGACTTGTACCAGTTTCCCCTTCAGTCCAGACAACTATAGTTGTAAAGGAATTTTTCTTTGTTTTTAAATTCCCAGTATGCGTTGCAGATGGGAGCTAAATTCCATGCCTTTTTTCTTTTCCTCCGGCTGTACGTGGTGTCCAGTCCAAGGGGCACAGAAACCTGCTGTGGGTTTTCCCCCGCTGCGATCCAGGGAAATGAACTATTTTAATGGAATATTCCTGCTGTGGACTAGAATGATCTCACAGGCTTTGACTGTATGCCAGTGTCACCAAGCAGTACCATGCTGATTTCCCAAAATGGAAATTTGGCTTCGTTGAAATGAATTGTTGTTTCTCACGTTTCTTGGGTTGCAACCGTCCTGCCAATATCTGCTGGTATACACTGAGGAGTGAACTCCAGAATACCACTTCCCTCCCGTTTCTCTTGTTACTTGTCTTTGCAGGTGATCACACTGGAAGGGTGGGTGGAGATCATGTACTATGTGATGGATGCCCATTCCTTCTACAATTTTATCTACTTTATCTTGTTGATAATCGTAAGTATAAGGTTTGATGAATGTCAGCAATGCAAGCTAAGAGCCTACAAAAACCAGGCCTTAGGCATTCTTGGAATCTCAGAAATCCAGTTGATTTTCACCAAGAGTCTGCAGCAGGATCACATACATAGTTATCAGCCAAGTTATTACATTTCTGTCAAAAATATACTTAGAATTGATTTCTAAATTTATACATGCCCAATGTAGAATAATGTTCTCATTGGCAGATCTTCTTGCAAAGTAAATTCCCCAAACCAGTTGGCTTAAAAGCCAATTCTTTCTCTGCTCTTCTACTTGGTCTCTATACATTTTAAGCTCTTGAGTAATTTTTGAGCCATGTTGAGCCAGGAGCTTTTGGCAGCACCTGGATTTATCAGGTTCAGAGTCTCAGATTCACATTTTGTTAGATTCAGGGTCTGTCACACTGAATTACTTCCTCATCTTGAACGAAAAGGAGCTACTGCTCCGAAAGTGTCAGCAGTCCAAAATAAACTGGCTGTGTGAGATCCCTTGTGGTTGGTGGGATGGAGAGAAAGGAGTGTGTCAGCGATGAGAACTTAATAAGCAGTTTATAAGCCCTGTGGATTTATACAAATGAAGTTTGAAGGTTGCTTTTCTGTGAGGGTATTTATTATCTGAGCCTGGGATGAGAGTTGAGAAACATGGTGCCATTGCCTCTCCATTCCTCAGGCTTCCCTTGCATAAGTGAATTTTCTTGGAGGGAATATTCTGTTTCTAACAAGGAAGGATTTTGATTTTATGAAGGCTCTTGCACTTTGCTCACCTGGGGGACCAAAGTCAGGAGTGAAATGGAAAGACATAGTATGAATTATGGGAAGTATAAAATCTGTACGTGGTAGATACAATTTTGTTCCAGGTCACTGAGCAAGGACCTCAGTGTGTATTTCCAAGGCCTACGAGCATTTGGATGGGCTGATGAATGGACCTGGCTAAGACTCTGATCTTCATCCAACACTTGTCCTGTGGGGCCATGCCCTTTGAGAAATAGGATGTCTAGACAGTCACCCAGTAACACTAACAGACTTACCTAGTACAGGATCTAGTTGACATTCAAGTTGGCATACAATGACTTGAGATAAAGCAAACTTTAATCCATTTCTGTGAGAAATTCTGTAGCGTGTACATATGGAGGGTGGCCCCCCCCAAAAAAATCTATTCTCCCCTTCAGGTCCGGCAACTTATGAAAATCTTACTGTATTCTTGATTTCACCCTGCCTTATAGCCTTCTACTCTCACAAGGGCAAGATAAGGAGAGAATAACAGAAATATGACCTTCTCCCTGTGGGCTGAAGCATGAACCTGGACAGCCGAGGTGAAATATCCCTTAAGGAATGTTCCTTTTACTTTGAGGCTGAAGATTCCCAAAAAGACAGTGCAGAGATGTGATTGCACAGGATGGGGTGATGGGGGAGGGAGAGTTTCCACAGGCTCTGTTCTCAAGGGTGAACTGAACATCCACTGCTTTTTGTGAGTTCAGAAAATAATCTTTTCCCATGAAGTTTGTTCATATATCCCACAGTGTAGCATATATTTAGTTCCCACCTGCATTTTGACTTTGAGCAGCGTGGTCAGTTTGTGGAATATGCAGTTAGACACAGACTTAACTCCTTGTCCCATAGCCACAGTCTCTCCCAGAGGCAGGAAGGACTGTTTAACCACTGGGGCACAACATACCCAGTCCTTTGTAGGCCAGTTCCAGAAACTGCCCCTCCCCCCACATTTCAAACTACAGAAATTCTGTCAGCATATTTTTGGTTTCCAAGTATCCTTCCAGTGCTGGCTCACATCATGTGGATTCACAGTGATTCAGACTTTGTCTCTGGATTTGCAGGCACCAAAAACCCTCAATTAAACACTCTACCTGAGATGTTACTGCAGAGTGTCATTGACATTTCTAGACACTCCCTCCTCATTTGCAGAAGCCATATAGGTTTATTTCTCTGAAACACAGAAGAACACAAATCTCAGGTTACTTTGAGGACTGCTGAGAACCAAGGAGCTATATGCAAGGTGAAACATTCTCTTTGCCTTTGGTGGAGTTAAGCCAAGGGAGTATTTCCCTTTTCTGCTACCCTCTTGGCGTGTGTGATACACCTTTTGTAGCACATAGCCGCAGTGCAAACTTGCTATCACTTGGCTGCATTTTCTGTCTGAATCTTCATATAGAAATGATAATCTTTCTTTAAGTCTCATGAAGTATGGCCCTTCCAGCCTTTATCCTTCCCTCCTTCTCCATGGTTGGAAGGTCTGGCTTTCTAAGCAGGATTTTTCTGACAGTCATACTTTAAGCCCTGACTCTTTCCTTTTCCACACACATTCTAGCCTAGGCTCAGACTCACTCTTCTGGGGCTGGATCTCTGCAGCTTCTCTCCGGAGCTGTGCTTTCATCCCTGACTTCTTTCCTACAATGATATCTGCAAACACCTACATAAGGGCATTACCTGCTACTCCTCACATGGCAGCAAGAAGGCTACACCACCTGGATGTGCTCCCAGCACAGTTAGAAATCCTGCATAGATGTGCTCCTCTGAGGGGAAGGGTGCTGACTGATCCTGGCATGCTGAGCAGCCTTGTAGAACAACCTGGGAAAACATTTATGTATTCAGCAGATTTTAAATTGCTTCTCCCTTGGCCAGGGGTCAGGGACACAATACAAAGGAAGGACTGCTCCCTGCTCTTGGATCAGTGTTTCATTTGGGATTTCCTGCTTGAGGTCCAGCTGTCTCTTGGACACCTCTCCAGCTACTCAGCCACTGCTGTGGCTCCTGGATGAGCAGGCTCTTCTGAACTCTTAGACTGGCATCTGCATTGCAGCACTCAGAGGCTCCTTGAAGTGCTCTGTGCTTACATATGTGAGCCTCAGAAGCAAGCTGGACATCCAGGCATAAGCAGTGAAAGTAATTGACAAGTCAGCATCTGCAGCATTAGTCAGATTTTGTTAGATATTGCAGAGATAGGGCTTGAACCTTGGGCTGAATGAGGCCAGGATCTGCTTTTCCAAAGCACAGGTCAGTCTCAGGGCTGAACGGGACCCTGTGTTAGGGCTCTGAATCAAGGGTCTCCATCTGCTTCTGTCAGATGCTTTGCCTCCATGTCCAACACTTCCCTTCTCTCTGCTCAGCCAGCTGAGATGAATCACTCAATTAGGAGCCTTCTGGGACCCTTCTTGTCCTTCTCCTAGCTGGGCAGCAGTGCCAAGCTCAGCAGAGCCTGGGAGTTTATAGACTTGCCTGTGGTTTTAAGGATTAACCAAGCTAATTTGCTTTGAGTTTGATGTTCCTAGATAAAAGGATAAGGACTGGGGAGTAGCTGCCATATCCAGTCCTCTCCCTTCTCCCCTTTTGTTCATCTGGTGGGAGATGGCAGCAAACGGTGCCTGTGAGGATGGCGCTCAGTGATGTGAACCCAAATCCCACTCCAGATTCAACCCTAGGCTAACAGTGTGGTCCTGGTGAGGGCATCTCAGCCCTCAGCTCTTCCTCTTGTGGCCTGGAGAGAAGGTGTTGCAAGCCCTAACTGCTCGTGGTTTGTGGAGTTGTGGGAAATTGCAAAGTACTGGGAGGTGTCACAAGTAGTGTTCCGTAGATGCTGACACAGCTGATGTCCATCTCCCTGCCCTGCCTCACTCAGTGCTGGCTGAGGGACAAAACCAAAAGGGAAAGCCCATGTGAGTATCATGCTGCTGAGGAGAGCATACCAGAGAAGAATTTGTTTTCCCAGTCATACTCTCATCAGTTAAAATAAAACATGCAAGACATCACAGACTAGGGAAAATGTTGGGTGAAGGGAAAGGAATCTGGCATTATTTTAATTTTCAAGGCAGCATGCAGCAGCTGAAGGGAAAATAGGCTGAAATATGGGGGAAGGAGAGAGAAGGGAAGGGTTCAGTGATGAAGGCAAACAGAATTAGAACAGCTTTGAAGGGTGCTGAGAGGAGGAGGGGAAAAAAAAAGCCCTTTATTTTCAGATACTTTACTGTCCTAATGTTGAATCTGGTTGGAAAGAACTTCATGTTTCAAAGGGTTATTGAGATGCTAGCAGAGACACCACCCCTTTGGACAAAGGTGCTGGGCACTTGTGTGCAAGAGAAAGGGTCACCCAGAAGGGCAAGCTGGTCAGGGGGCCTGAACTGAGGGAAGGGCTGCTGGGATAGATAAAACAAGCTCTGAGGCACTTGCTGAAATAAACCCTTTTTCCATTCACAAGCACTGGGGGCAGGTTATCACCACCTTTGCCTGCTCTGTCCTCTTTGCTGGAAAGGCTTTACAGGAGAGGACACGTGTGAAGACAAGGGCAGGACTGAATCCTGCTCTCTGTCAGAGCTGTTTGCTTGTAAAATAGGGACAGTGAGGTGAGACTGGGTCCTGTGTGGGTTCATACAGGAGAAACTGGTGTGAGGGTGCCCCTGGGCAGTGATGCTCACTGGCCCAGGGGAAGCAGAAATCTTGAGCTGGTGCTTCATCTCCTCCCAGGGGCTGCCCCTCAGAGTCTGTTTCAGAGCACTGCAGATGCATGGTCCTTGTTCAGAGTTTAGACTCTGCATTTTATCAATGCCTTATTGACACTTACAGATCTGCCGGGAGTAGGCAGCAATCAAGGAGTCATAGCTATTGAAAGTTATTTTGAACGTAGTTACCAGCTCTTTTATGTATGAAATTCTCATCATATTGAAGCACAGGATTTATCTTTCCTATATCTATCCTATATCTGTCTATCTAGGGATTGATCTCCTTGTGGAAATTAATCTCTAATTTCATGATACGTAACACAGAATGTGTTCATTTTGCCTCCTGATCTCTCAGCACCAAGAAATCCTTTCTCCATTTTACAAATAGAAAAAGTGAGGTTTAAAGGGAACATGCAAAGTTGTAAAATAAGCCTGGTAGACATGTGGGCTTCAGTATGGAGAATAGGGAGAACTTGAGCATTTCTTTCTAAGAAATTGGAAGTGTGTTTTTTAAGGTTTTTGTGTTTGAAATGTGAAGCCTACCTAGGCCAGAGGACAAATTAAAAAAGAGCTAATATGATATATCTTGTATTAGAAGAATAGGAAATAAGCAAGGAAGCATAGTTTTACCAGACTACTCAGTGTCCTTCTACAAGTCATTCGTTTTCGTAAAATCCTTTTTGTTTTCAAGAGCTCACTCATTTCAGCAAAGTCCCATCTCCCTGTATGGAGAATTAAGGTGCAAATGGTAGAAATTAATAATATGCCCCAAATATACTGGTATGTCATTAAAATGATCTGAGAATACTGACATTTCTTCTAAGAGCTGAAGGCTATAAATGCAGTGCATGATTTTTTCAGAGAAGAGATCAACCAAACTGGTTCTCTGTCTCCTACCTTCTGTTTAATACAAAGGAGAGGGGAAGAATAAGTCTAGTTTTTATCAAGCCCTTTGTATGTAATTTCTAAGTGATTTGCTAAGGGTCCCAAAACCTGCAAAAAGTAGGACCTATTTCCTGAATTTCAGTGTATAGAGCTAAATTCTGCATGGAAATGATGTTGAGTGAGGTCTCAAAACCAAGCTCATGCACTCCTGGCTTTCTCTGAAACCCCTTCTTCGTATGCAGACTGATTCCCACTCCTCTGTCTGCCTCCAGTCACTTTCCCCTCCTCTCTCCTCTTAACATTCCCCCTCCCACATGTTCTTCCTCGTGCTAACATCAGTCCCTTCTTCTCCTTTGCTGCTAGGTGGGCTCCTTTTTCATGATCAACCTGTGCCTGGTGGTCATTGCCACGCAGTTCTCGGAGACCAAGCAGCGGGAGCACCAGCTGATGCAGGAGCAAAGGGCCCGGTACCTCTCCTCCAGCACCGTTGCCAGCTACATGGAGCCGGGGGACTGCTATGAGGAGATCTTCCAATACGTCTGCCACATCCTGCGCAAGGCCAAGCGCCGCACCCTTGGGTTTTACAACAGTGTGCAGAGCTGGCGCCACGGCCACGTGGAGGGGCCCAGCGACGCCAAACCCGGCGCAAATAGGAAAAACCAGAGGCACTACAGTAAGGATCTGGAAATGCCAGTGGTGGAAATGTGAGAGTAGCTGAGAGCATCTCCATGTGCTGGCTTTCTAAAGGACTTGTGCCTATAAAGAACAGAATTAAAATTAGCATGGGCCGTTGAGCCTGGCACCACGGCCAGCACACCAGACCAGCAAGGTGGGGGTGACCAGCAAAAAAAGGAATGAAACAGGGGTGGCCAGCAGGGAATATGGATAATCCAGGTCTGAAATCTAGAGACCATAAAAAGATAAAGACACAGAGGCTTGTAAAGGGCTCCGTGTCTGGTATAGCCGGATGTTGATAGCAGTTTGTGAGAGAGAAGAATTAGGGGATATAACAAAGTGGGGCAAAGGACTGGACCTGGTGGCACAGCAGGTTCCTCAGAGCTCTTCTCCCAAACTGAGTTGCTGCCAGACCTCAAGAAAGAGGCAAAGACAGTAGAATTGCAGTAAGGTGTTGTCTGAACCTAAGGAGCGATGCTGAAATCTTGTTGATATGCAGTGACAACAGAGACAATTTCTCTTGATCGCAGCACATGCTGTTGCATAAAATTAGACATGAGATATCATTTAAATTGGGTTCCTGGCTGGAAAAGTCACTGTAAAAATGATTTTATAGAGTTAGTATTAACTGCCTGCTGATGCCTTTCCTATGTTATGCTCCCATTAACAAGCAAAAAGGCAGATTTTCCTTCAGCTGGTCCTGCATACTCAAACTTTCATTTTCTTTACTTGCTGGGAGAAAAGGTTCTGCAGGCTTCATGCACTGTGTTAATGAATTAACTGCTTCATTTCCCCCAGTGTCCACTTGATCTTCCAGGCCCAAATGGAGGGTCAAGGAACACAAATTTAGATTTCTCACTGAAGTCAGCAATCTGTTCTGATTCATAGCGCACGCTGTCAGGAGGAAGTGTTCCTGTGCTACCTCTTCTGGCTTCTTGAGCTTCTTGCTAATGTAGTTTCTCTAATTTAGAGAATTTAGTTCAGGCTGGGAGGTTCTCAGACCCCACTTGTAGCAGTTTAGGCCAAAAGCGGCTCTCATGACTGTTTTTCCCCTCAGGTCCCACTTAACAGAAGCTAGTGAGTCTCAAGCCACAATTTCGTCATGTGACAAAGTAGTTCTTTCTCTGATGGACGTGAACCCTGTTGAGTCTAATCACAGGCAAGCTGAACAGTACCGTGTGTTTTGGAGACACAGCCTGTCAGCATAGAGCCCCCAATGGCAACGGCTTCTATTGCTGCCCTTGAGATTATATGTCAGTGTTTAATCATCCTTACAGCTTAAAAGCACTGTTACCCTTTCTAAACACCCAGAAACCAAACAGGTGTCCACTTTGAATGTCTTTTTCATAGCCTCCTTCTTTAAGCAGCACCATTTGTCTTTCCAGGGGTTTGCCAGAAGCACAACTCTCTTGGCTGCCCTCCTCAGGTCCAGCCCATCGCTGTGACAGCAGCCTCTGATCCCACCAACTGCCCCCAATGCCACAGGGCAGAACATGAATCATCCAGGAGGCTCTCAGTCCTGGACAGTGCTGGCTCAGACCAGGAGGATGGAGGAGCCAGTGAAGGCGAGGGAGAGGGCAGCCAAGAGGACCAGGGTGCCTCAGCACTGGAAGAGGAGGTGGAAGAAGGAGGACGGCTGAAGCTTTGCAGTGACATGTGGCGAGAAGTGAGGGTCAAGCTTCGAGTGATTGTGGACAGCAAGTATTTCAACCGTGGGATCATGATTGCAATCCTAGTGAACACCATCAGCATGGGCATTGAGCACCATGAACAGGTAAAGCACCTCAGGGCACAAAGTGGGCAACATGGACTGCTGAGCCCTGCTGGGGGTTATGCCCTTGCTAAGCAGCTGATGCAATTTGTTGGAGGCAGAGACTGAGCAATTTGGACCCCAGACTGCAGCACAGATGGTCCCAGCATGACTTTGGAGAAAGCCTCAGGATCTTGCAGGGTCTCTTACTTCTTTATACCTGTTCTTAATCACTTTTTCTCTCTCTCCATGTATATTCCTCTCACCTCTTTTCAGTGCTTCTCTTCTCCTTCTCCCTGGTCATTCATCCCTCTGTTTTTCTTTTTTGCCCTGTCTCCACTTTCTGTCTGCTTCTCTCTCCATCATCCTCATCTTTTCCATCTTCCTCATCTCTCACTCGTTTCTCTCCTCATTAGCTTACTGAATCTTTAGTCTATTTGGTTAATTTAATGTGCCCTCTGGGGATGTCACAGGCACTTCACCAGCATCTCAATTCAAATCCATCAGCTTGCGAGCCTTCCCACCTTAATTAAGAGATGTCTGAGCACATTCTGTCTATACAAGAAGGCTAGGAAAGGCACCACCTCCAATCTCCAGTCATTCTGGGGACTCAGGCTGCTTGAGCCTTTCCTTTGCCCTGAGAGTAAGAAGTGATAGGTCAGACACAAATAGCAGGTGTTGGCACAGGTTTGGCTTTCACGCCAGCAGTTTGCAGGCAGCTCTGAGTCAGCCATGCGCTTTATCCCGATGACAGACTTGTGAGATGGAGAGGAAGTGCCCTTATTTTATAGCTGGGACACAGAAACTGTGTCTACACTGTCAGATGCAGTGCCGATGTCAGAGGTTGTTAAACACACCCATGACCTTGCATCTGCACTGCTGGTTGGTGGCTCTGCTGCACTTTGCATTGGAAGAGTCCATGCTGTACATCCATGTCTCAGATCTACGCTGCCAGTCTGAATGTGACCAAGATTCACTCCTTGTGTCTGCCCAGATCACAAAATGAGATCGCTGCATTACTGAGATGCTGACTGTATTGAAGCTCTGGAGCCAAGGGGAAATCTAGTCCTGAACACAGTGTCAGGCAGCAGAGAGACAGGCAGTGAGCCCAGTTCAAGCAAGGCACTCAGATTTGTCCTGAGCTGTATCAGGATGAAGATACCTTGAGACCTTATGTATCTTAAATTCCCTGTTTGATGCAACACAGTGTCTGAGCCAATATTTGAAGCCTCGGATGTCTGGATCCCACCCACGTATCAAGCTTTAAACCAATTTTCAAAGCCCAGCTAGTTTCTGATACAAGGCTGTGAAACCTTAATTTGATCCCAGAATTCAAAACTGCGCTGGATGCTTCAGTACCAGAAAAATACTGGCAGGAGCTCAGAGGAGAGGAGAATGAAGAAGATGCTGGAGGGGTTGACTCATGGAAATAGATAAAAAAGAGCAAAGTATTTATCACATAGCAGAGGGATGACTAAGGGATGGAGCCCAGGACAATTTGAAAACTGCCCACTGGTATTTTAAAGATGTGATCACCAAGCAGGGAGAGCCATTGTTCATCCTGGTTTAATGGACACAGCATGAATAATAGTTTGACAGAAGAATACTTGACCTGGAGGTAGAGAATTCACTCTCATGTTCTGGCTATTGTATGTGTAGATTTAAGCCCTTCTGGGATGCCTCTGCTGTGCTTGTACAGCCTGCAGCAGACTGGGATCTGCCTCTGCAGCCTTGGGGTTTCTAGTAGCAGGTTCTTAATGACAGTCCTTAAAATTGTGCTATCACTTTTTATCAATAAGTAGCTAGGAAAAGCTTATGACCCTGCATGCTGTTTCTACCAGAAGTGATGTCAGCCAAACTGATCATAACTGAAAAATGTGATGCAGCCTGTTTATTCAAAATGTGTACTGAATTCTGCTTTCCTGGCACAAGAAGACTAAAACATTCAGACCATACCATGAATTTTGGATTCTTTTCAGTCAGCAGTTAACTCTGAAGCACACAGACATTTGTACCTCCCTTTGCTCTCCTTCAGTTTTTCCTGAACTGTGCCATCAGTACATTTCAGGCTGGTGCTTCATTGCCTACATTTTTCTCCTTCCTAGTTTTTTTCTTCTGCTGTCTTTCCTCCCAAAATCAAAATTTTTTCACAGAATGAAATCCAGCAAAGCCCCTCTGCCCACCAAGATCTGTGATTTGCAGGCTGACACCGTCCTTTGACTGAAGAAGCTTCTGTTGCTTCACCTACTTTATCATATGGATGCCTTCTGACCCAGAGCTAATGCCTCTAATGACCTCAGGCTAAGGAGTGCAGGAGTGAGGCACAAGTTTCAGGCTCATAAATACTGGAACCCAGGGCACAGAGCACATGCATGTCACTTTCAGTTGCCCAGACTTGACCAACAGACAGAAAAACAGGAATTTAAACTGTTTGCTGCAATTCAGGGGTTTAATATTCACTGGCTTTTTCTTTCAGGAGACTGAACCCCAACAACTCAAATAACTTTACTCATATTCAAATCACCTTGGAAATCTGACTTCATTTAGCTTATTCATCTAGTCCTTCATCCCATTCTGATTGTGTGGCCAAGGCAGTTTTCATCTGCATATATATTTCTTGTGAAGGAAATCAACTCATTTTAGGAGAAACTGCACTTCTTTGAGACATTTTAAATCCATGATCTTATAACAAGATATAATTTGTAAATAGCTACATTTATTCAAATCTGTCAGCGTGCAATATACCATATAATGGTCTCAATATTAGGTCTTCAGATACTGTTGAGACACTGCATAAGCCAAACCCCCTTATTTCAAGCTTTGTCCTGCTTGAAATAGTTTTTGCAGTTCTTCAGATCTGCCTCGATTTGGAAGTGGCTATTTTTAAAATCCAATGTAGAAAATATTAGATTCTTGTGGCTGTCCAGAAGAATCCTTTTAAGAGGCTTACTTTTTTCTTAATATTCACAGTGGGTCTGGTGCTGCTGACTTTTCTTCATTATTCAGCATGAGGATGAAAAGCTTGTCCCAGCTGAATGTCCCAGACTGCCTTTTTCATTGTGTACTTCTTGAATGGCCTGTTAGACTCAAGCTTCTCTGCCATAAGCAGCCATTTTAGACAACTGCTGAGTAACTTGGTTTATCTTCTCCAGTATCTACTTACAGTTTTCCTTCATACATCAGATCAATACTTTATGAGGTCTGTCTGTGTGGATCAGATGATGATCCCCTGTTTCCTAACTACTGATGCCTGTGGATCAGTACCTTCATATCCTTTAGTCTGTGTGATTTTGCTTTATACCAGCATTTATTGCATTCACAAGTTTGTGTTTTACAGTTATTGCTTCTCTTTTTACTATTTGCTCCTTGTCAGAACCATTCAGCAAATGTCCAAGCCAGCTCATCATACTGACATTTAGTAAGGATGGAACAGTCTGCCTGGAGTGGTAGATGAAACCACACTACTTCAGCCTTGTAGAACTAGAGTATAACAATCATGAAATCCTGCACTGGTTGTGGGGTGGTGATTGAACTTAAGTAAAAGGTAGTTAGTATGTTCCATAGCTGATTCCAATGGCTCTTCTAATTATTGTCAAGTGACTTTGAAATTATGAGTAAAAATAAGCTGGAGTAAAAATTATGAGTAAAAATTAGCTAAAGAATATTCCATATTCTTTATGGAATATTTCTTTTTCATGTTCTCATCACAGAGGCAGTGACGGTAGGGCTGGTCTGCACAGGTCACATCAATGACTCTTCAGTTTCTAGACAGTTGCAAATTCACTCCTGGTTAGGAGAAACTTTTCCTGCAGGGGCTTCATGGTGATCTTAACCTTTCCTATGGTGCAGGAGTTTCTGTCTGCTGCCAGATAATAGACTAATTATATTTTCAGTCAAATCTGGCAAAAGAGCTCAAAAGTTAGTAAAAAATCAAAAGGGAGGAAAAATCTGAGCTGCTGCCCTCTATTGCCCCAGTTTCAGTTTCTGACCACGGGACAGGAGTTCTGAAGTAAATCTGTATCATATATTTTACTCTCAGTATTTGATCTACATTGTTAGAGATGATGGACTTTATTCCACAAAGATGTGAATTAGATCATTTCATGGATTGGGAAAGAGATCCATACACAGGATAGGTTAACCATTCTGGTTAAAACACTGGTTCTGGGCATGCCTTGCCCTCTGAGACTCTGCTCCTTCAAGCCACCCTCCTTACCCCACTGCTCAGCTCCCACAATTATGTTCAATTTTCACTTCCAGTGCGATGGGTGCATCTGTCTGTCCTGTCTTGGCAATGGGAACAGACTGCTTCTGGGGAGATTTCTGGTGTTCCTTTCTTTTTCTTGGACTAAAGTAGCCTTGAGTTCAGTTCTTTGCTTGGGGATGCTTTGACTTACAGTTTCTAGGTAAACCTGGGAGGAGGCAGGGTTTAGATGATGAATGCCTGAACACTGTCTGTGGGAGCCTGGGGAGACCTCACAACTGTGAGGTGACACATCCACTGTGCTGGAGAGCCCATGTGTTGGTAGGAAGAAAAGGAGAGAACCATTTTTCCCTTGTTTGCTTGTCCTCTTCATCAAATTCACACTTCCCTGGCCAGAGAAGAGTTCCCTGCACCAGCCCTGTCCCAGCCACCCGCCTCATCCATTGTCACTCACAGCCACTCTGCCCCAGGAGCAAGGTCATTGCCACACAGGACACAACCCCTGGTGAACCCCACTCTGTCAAAGAGCAGCTGATGGCTCTTTGCACTCTGTCAGACTACCTGCATCTCCAGAAATGGCTGCAATGCTGGATCAGCCTTAGTGCCTCTCCATCTGGCTCCTCTCTATCACCCCTTTTTTTCCTGAGTTAATTTCTTTTGTGTTGCTCTTCCTTTTCCAGCATTTACTTCTTTACTATGTTGTCTAAAACAACTCTTTCATTCTCTAGTTATTGTGGCTGCTAGTGAGTTTATTTTAATTTTTTTTTCAGCTTTGTTTTTTGATTTATCTTTTTCTGCTTTTGTCTCTGTCCATCTCTTCTTTCTTTCTTTCTCTGCCCAGTCTTTCCTATCCCTCTTTCTAGGAAGGATGCTTTGCTGGGGCTGATGGATGGTCCATTAGAAACAGATTAACAGGCAAGGCTTGACTAGAGAAACAGATGTCAAGGAGGGAAGGAGTGACAGAGGAACAGATGACCTTTTCCACAAGGAAGATGCAAGCATGGTTTTTCAAATGTCAGCTGCTCCCTACAAGAGCACAAGAGAGAACTTATGGAAAGCAGAGAGGAGGATAATCCACCATCATAACCTGTTGCTTTTTTACATTGCTTATTTTCACTAACATAATGATTTGATTCAGACTGAAATTGGCATCTCAGTTTGACATACAGACCTCATGTTCTCAGCAACTGTCGTTACTGCTGGGTCTCTGTGAAGTGATCTTCATCTCTCCCTTCCCACATGCACTTGCTCATTCCTTCTCTCTCATCTCTTATCTCCCCTCCTTTCTCCATCATTTTCAGGGTGGTTTTGCTATTCAAATGTACCTATGGATGGAAATAGATCCATCTCCTCTTTTTTCATTTTATAGGCATGGACTATTTTAATAAAAAGCTACAATGAGGAGTTCAAGAAATTAACAAAGGGCATGGGAAGCTCCAGTTTATTTGTTCATCTAGGAGGATCTTGGCCCCTAGGGGCCTCAGAGCAGGGGTTAAAGCAGCCCTCAGCTTCAGGCAGAGAGCCAGAACCAGAAATGCATTCCTCCCTCACTTCCCTTTCCACCAGCTGTATAAGTAACAGGCATGGCCAATGCAAAGGCCACCCTTCAGCAAAACAGCAATTTTGCAGATCATGGGGAGATACTGGTGGGCACTAATATTGATTTAATGGTAGAAGTATTGGCTCTGACCTGCAGGGACTCACTTTTTCATTTCTGCAGTGCCAGGAATGTCTGTCCTCTCTTGCTCTCTGCAACAGGCTTTTGCAGTTTTCTTGTTCCCATCCATTTTATGTGATGCTTAAAAGAGTGGCTTGGTGGCCAGGCTTAGCTCAGACCAAGGCACAGGAAGATGTAACCTCTTTATTTTTCAACAGTCATCTTGTGTCATTCCTGCATTTTTCACCTTGTG
This sequence comes from Lanius collurio, assembly GCA_020086605.1. Lineage (NCBI taxonomy): Eukaryota > Metazoa > Chordata > Aves > Passeriformes > Laniidae > Lanius > Lanius collurio. Next base: position 7,167,696 of record JACBWW010000005.1, read on the forward strand.
CACTTGCCTTTCTCCTTTTGCTGTCCATTTTTCTCTCTTCACCCTGTCCTGCTCTCCCTGTCCCTTACAGGTAGGTTTTGGAAGTGTGGTTCTCCTTGCTGTTGTCTTTTCTAGTTTGATACTTGCTTGGGTAATTATTGAGACCACTCTGAGGATAGAGGCATAAGACTGATGGAGCAAGACCAGGAAGCTAATGCATACCAAGGGTTTGGTGGGGAAAGGGGTAAAAAAAAGGAGGAAGTGAAAAAATAGAGAGGAAAGGGGCAAATGAGTGCAGTGATGTTTAGAGAAAGATGGTGAACTCTTTTCCTGTCATTTAAATGTTTTCAAAATTTCAGCAAAAAAAAAAAAAAAAAAAAAAAAACAAACCCAGAAGTGCCAGCTACCTGTGGAAACTTCAGAGGAAGAAATTCTTGAAGGAAGAGATTGATTGCAAATCAGCTAATTTTGCTTTCCTTCCTAAAATACTCAAGCTCTTTGCGCAAAATAAAGCAGCCTTTAGCCAGGGGAATGGGATATGAAGTGGAATGTGGAAGAGGCTTGGTCAGCCTTGGCTGTGAGGCTCCTGATTGCCCCTAATAAATAAAATTGTTAGGGATACAATCTATGATGAAGGTAGAAAATCTGCAAAGGAATTGGAGTGCAAGTACTGCTATCCAGCTCCTCTCTAATCTCACCCATGGATGTTTGCAACACCCTACAAACCCTGTTCCCTCGGAAGGGTAATGCTTTATTTCCCATAATTTCAGGGCTCTCTCAGTTCTGACTCTCTGAATTTGCATTCTCTCTAGCCAGAGGAATTGACCAACATCTTGGAGATCAGCAATGTTGTCTTTACAAGCATGTTTGCCCTGGAGATGATCCTGAAACTTGCTGCTTTTGGTCTCTTTGATTACCTTCGCAACCCCTACAACATCTTTGACAGTATCATCGTCATCATCAGGTGACAAGGGCCTTGGGGATCAATTGAAATACATAGGACAGAGTACCACAGAGCTTGCACACTTTTTCAGAAAGAATTTAGCAGCTATACTCATGCACAAGGCCAAGGATTGGGAGACCAAGATGTCTTTTCCCAATACTCGGTGTTGGTGCTACACAAGCTACACAGCATTTCTGTCCCTCAGTTCTCTCCTCTGCAAAGTAGAGGCAACTGCAACTGCCTTGTTAAGTTCACAGCAAATATTAGCTGTGAAATACTTTGAAAATGCACAAATGGAAGATGTTACAAAGGTTTAAAGTGTGATAAAAGAACTTGTCTTGCTGGAATTAAATGCTGCAATCCTTTCTTCATTCCTGCCACATGCTCTGCCCTGTTCATGTTCTTAAGGCACAAATGCAGCTTTCAACACATAAGAACGAGTCTATGGTACATACTTCTGTCTTGCTCAGAGAGGTTTTCTGTCTCAGTCCTTTGTACTGCCAATACCAAGGTGAAGACTTAGCATTGTTATTCCTTGTTTTCTTCTATTTGTTCACTTGTCTTTTGTTTTGTCCCTCGTACTTCCTGTACCTCTCTGGACCACAGCATCTGGGAGATCATTGGCCAGGCAGACGGGGGCCTCTCTGTGCTGAGGACGTTCCGACTCCTCCGGGTGCTGAAGCTGGTGCGTTTCATGCCTGCTCTGCGCCGTCAGCTTGTGGTGCTGATGAAGACTATGGACAATGTAGCCACCTTCTGCATGCTCCTGATGCTCTTCATCTTCATCTTCAGGTTAGGAGGCGGTCGGCTCACAGTGTTTGGGAGTAGCACTGCGTGGCTCATGGGTACAGCAGCTTCAGGGCATGGCTGCATAACTCCTGTTGCCCATTGCTCTAGGCCAAGGCAGCTTTGACAAGCATTTATTTGTTCATAAGGGCTGAAATTACTCCTGCATTAAGTTGGATTCAGCAGCTGAGGATTTTGGCCTGGATGGGGTGGTGAAATACTGCCAGCAAATGCAAACATTGAGCATAATGTCCCATTGCAGGATAGATGAAGTCTCCTGATAATCAATACTGGCTACAGGAACAGTTCCACCTGCTGACTCTGGGAGAATGGCAGCAGGAAGCAACCAAGAAAGTTTGTCTATGCATGCCATGGATACCCCGATAGCAAGATGAAGAAATATGAGAGTAAAAAAGGACAATAGAGAGAACAGATCTGAATGACAGGTTGGAGGGAATATATGAGCTGAGTCAGCACAGATGGAAAGCAAATTTTTCAGTGATTCACAGGGTTGCAATATGTAATTCCTTCTTCACAGATAGGTCCCAGTGGTCAGACTATGTTCTTGTACCCCTTGCTGCTATGATGTTGCATTAGATTTTCAGGAGAAGAGAATTACTCTGATGAGTTCATTGTGGAGGCAGAGATATTTATATTTGACATCATCTTGTTCCAAAGCATCTTGGGAATGCACATCTTCGGTTGCAAGTTCAGCCTCAGGACAGACACAGGAGATACAGTTCCTGACCGAAAGAATTTTGACTCCCTGCTCTGGGCCATCGTCACTGTCTTCCAGGTGAGCCCACTTGCTCTCTATGGGTGGGCCAGGGCAAAGTAAAGAGGATCAGGAGATGTTTTTTCCTCACTGAGGAGTACTGCACTGACTCCTGACAGCACAAAAGGCTGTGCAAAAGACTTTTGTGTTATGTTTGGAGGAAGAACAATTGAATATTGGAACCAAACAACTCTCAAACAGGGGAGCTTCTTCCTTCCTAGGAGACGGTGTGCAAAGGTCTCTCCTGTTGTGGCAACTCCCAAGTTTAACACACATCTCATCACATGACTGCCCTAATGGTTGCTCCTGTTTCTTCTTGCTCAGCTAAGGTTTTTGGTGCAGTGCCACAGCTGGACAGTGACAGTGGGTGTGTGATTATGGGGAAGTTCAGAGGCCTGGTCTGGTCCTGATGTGTATTCTTTTTCCTTTTCTGGGAATCTCCTTCGTGTTCTTCCTTCATGTTTATCTGACTTTCTCTTCCTCTCTCGCAGATCCTAACGCAGGAGGACTGGAATGTTGTTCTCTATAATGGCATGGCCTCCACCTCGCCGTGGGCTTCCCTCTACTTTGTGGCTCTCATGACATTTGGCAATTATGTACTCTTCAATCTGCTGGTGGCCATTCTTGTGGAGGGGTTTCAGGCTGAGGTGAGTTGCCACAAAGGCTTCATCAGGAGGAGGAACAGAGGTGCTACAAAAGGGATCCTTTGTGACACTTAGAGGATACTAGACTGGAGGATTTACAAAGTAAATCACTCATGAAATGACCCTTGTTAGGGTAGTCTTCAATTAAACAAAAGAAGAAACTCCAGAGGTAATTGTTGCAAGGATGTTAAGCCGTGCAAGGCTCTCTGGAAGGGGAGTCACAATTTCTGTTGTGTGTAACACAGCAGAACCTACCTTAGGGTGAGTCCTTTCCCCATCCAAAAGCAGCAATGCCGTGTATCAGCCATCCTGAATCACACAAGACTCTTTCCAGTGATCACACTGGATGCCTGACCGCCAAGGACAATTTTGCAGTTGTTCCAGAAATGAAAGACAAAAACAAATGGTCTTTTCTGTTTGAGTTCCCAGCTTCTAAATTTGCATGTTCCAGGGTGATGCCAACCGGTCATACTCAGATGAAGATCAGAGTTCTTCAAACATGGAGGAGTTTGATCAATTCCAAGAGGTCCAGGAAGGCTCAGGTACAATAACTCAAACAGTCTTATTTTGCTTGTGTCCTACTGCAGTTTGGTGAGAAATCTAAAAGCAGATTTTGCAGAAAATTCACTCCCACCTCCGAGAACTTAGCAGTTTTTATTTTGAACTTTATGCCAGTTTGTGGTGTTATTTGTGGAAAAACAGAGATATGTTGGCATCCTGAGGAATGTGGTAGCTAAGTGGAACAGTTCTTGAATGACCTCCAGAACAGCAACTGGAAGTGAGAAGTGAGGCTATCTCAGCTTATCTTCAGGGTCACCATTTCAGGAACACTGTGTCCAAATCTGAAACCCACACTTGGAGAGGGGCTACCAAGACGGTAAAAAGGACTCAGGCAAATCTGGAAGCCTTGCCTCATAGTGAGAGACTAATGAAGCTTAGAGAAATCAGGAAAGTTACTTGATGACTCTCTCTGTAGTTGTAAGGAGGGATTTGTGATGGTAGATAGCTCTTTAATTGAGCAGAGAAAAGCATAATGAGATTGTAGAGGTTGGAAGCTCAAGCTAGACAAATTCAGGCTGAAAAAAAAAGCCATATATTTTCAAGAAAAGATAATTAACAGTGGAAGCAACCTGAGTAGGAACTGCCTACTAAGGTCTCCATCCCTTCAAGTCTTCCCTCAAAGACTGAAAGTCTTTCTACAAGAGATGTTATACTCCAAACAGGACTTGGTGGCAGGGAGCAGCAGGAGTAGCTTACTCTGCAATGGATGGTGAGCCAGGAGTTGAAAGGGGACAGAGAGCCAGGTAGGAGGGCAGGGGCCACACTGCACATTCTTGCACAAGGTGTGCAGAGCAGGTCCACTGACACTAGTGAGGGTCTGCCAATGGTTCAGTGATTTCCAGGCAAGCCCACAGTGGTGAGGAAGGTCTGAGGTCAAGCCAAGAAGTCCAGTCAGCCAGACAAGATCAATATTAGCAAGGTGCAAGGACAGGCACAAGCATACTCACAAGCACCACAGGCACATTTCTGAGTGTAAATGCAGCTCCCACAGCAGGGACCAGTGGCTCCAGTTACTGGCTCACAGCTTTTTCTGCAACTTAGCTCTTTTCGAAGCAGTCCTATCCTGAGTTACATGGCTGCACCATATCAGAGCTTATGCTGAATGTAGGCAGTCAAACCCCTGAGATGGCAGAGGAAGAAGAAGTTACAGAGGTGTTGGTGCTCTCATGGCTGTCTGTCATTCAGACACAGGTAGGTGACCTTCATTATGCAATAAGTCAAACAAAAATTATTGCTGTAGTCCTTTCAGGCATTAAAATCCAACACCCTGTCCTCTCCATGCAACTCAAAAAATACTGATGGTCATCTACAGGGCCTAACATTTCCCTCAAAAGTGTCCTTGATCTTAAAGGCCAATGATCAGTCATTTGAAGAAGTGCAGTGTAGTAGGATAGACTGGGATGCAGTTTGTGTATGCAGTATGGTTGCAGGAGCTTTAAGGTGGCCTTGGTACATGGATGGTTGGGTCTATCCCTACATTTTAGTCCCTTGCTCAGTATTTCAGCCTAACTGCTTTAAGAAGCCAATCTGACAGCTGGTGGAATTTGTTCAGGCCTGAAGATGCTGGTGTCTGCTCTTGGCATGCAGAAGCTCGCTCTCGTCCCCCGTTCGGCTTCGTGCTCTGCCTGTCAGTCTGAGGCTGCTTGGCCACCACTCTGCTCATCTGTCTGTCCCCAAGGAGAGATGTGGTCGGTTTTGGAGACTGAGGAAATTACTTTAAAGCCTTCCCAGCTTGTACTGCCTTTGTCACCCCACCCTAAATCAGGGGAATTGATGTTGATTGATGCTAAAGGGATAATAATCTGTTAGCTGCTGTCAAAATGTTAAACTGCTAAGGCATCACTGAGTGGTGAGGAACCCACCTTCTTCTTTCCTTATTCTTTTTTCTGCATCTTTCCACTCAGATCCCAAGCTCTGTGCAATTCCTGTGACACCTAATGGGCACCTGGACCCATCTTTGCCCTCTTCCAACCCACCAGTGGCTGCTGGGGGGGTCACCAACTCTTCACGCAACTCACTGCAGCTTGACCAGATCCGTGTTGCTGTTGGCTCCCGGAAGAGCAGTGTGATGTCCCTGGGGAGAATGACCTATGACCAGCGGTCCTTGGTGAGTGAGGGAGTATAAAATGTGTGTCACACCCTTCTTTTGAAGGCCAAGAACTTTGTTGGCTTTCTGCCATCATCTGGGGATTTCTGGGAAGGATTGCCCTACTGCTGTAGGCTTCTAATACAACTGCATTGCCTGTCTTTAGAATCCACATCAGTTCACATTATTTTTCTAAACTTCCAGATTTTTGAAGTCTATTTCCAGGTGAGTTATCTATATTCCTTTGAGTGTGGGAGAGGGAGAACACCAATAAGATAATTTCCCTCTTACAGTGAAACACATTTTTCCTCCTTGCCTTTTCCTTGTTTTCCTAGAGGAAAGGACACAAAATGAGGCCTTGAGTTAAGAGCTTAGGAGCATCTAGGTGATGCTAGAACCAACTCCCATTACAGTTGGGTTTTGCATCAGAGCTTTTGTAACAGTGAAAATCTTGTCTTTGAGCTCCCCATAGCAGATTCTGCTGCCCTGTAGCACTTCTACAAGCACTGCAGGTTTTCTAAACAGTGCATCTCAGACCTGTCCATCTTGTAACATCAACTCCTGGGCTTTCTACCCACTGGCATACACAGCTCTGGGGAGTGCCTTGATGCTTAAAGGGCTCATGCCCCTGTTATTTCCAAACAGGGAGTACTAGCAGCTGCATACTACGTGATAACTTGCTGATGTGGTTGGACTAGACTCTGACCAACAAGCCTATTTTCCTCATTTCTCCTTTTATGAAAACTGCACTCAAAGATGGTGTGTCGGATGATCAATCACCGTGTACTTTGTGTTATCCTGAACTGCTGGGCAGTGTGAAAAGCTGCCAATCAGATTTTTTGAGAGCTTCACTCTTGCTCTGTGGTGGTGTAAGTAACAATATCAGGCACCTGGTCTTTGGCTTTATTACTTACCTTCCCTGAAAGTGCTTTGCACACAGATGGTGCTGTAAAGTAATCACAGCCAACACCATTGCTAACTCATTATCAATTTATTGTCAGATTTACAGAGATTGCTGCTAAATTCCCACCGTGCAACTTGCTTGGCATCTGATAAATGGCAGCCTTCTGGCTTAGGGGCCCAGGGAGAAGTCTGTGATCCGAGAGAGGATCACATGCTCCCTCCTTGTGCCTGGAGTCACTGAGTCCCCATCCCACCCTCTTACAGTCCAGCTCCCGCAGTTCCCACTATGGTGCCTGGAGCCGCAGCGGAGCCTGGGGAAGCCGTCGCTCCAGCTGGAACAGCCTGGCCCGGGGACACAGCCTGAAACACAAACCTCCCTCAGCTGAGCATGAGTCCCTCCTGTCTGGGGAAATGCACAAGGCAGCAGATGGGGAGCCGGATGGGACAGGAAGGGTGTTCCATCACCGCCGGACACTCTCTCTGGATAACAAAGGCTCCTGTGACCTGCTGGAGTTGGCCTCAGTCCCTTCCGGCCACAGAGTGACCCATAGGCTGGGAGCACCGCCTGGGGCCAGTGAGCATCAGGACTGCAATGGCAAAATGCCCAGTATTGTCAAGGAGATCTTCCCAAAGATGAACAACCACAAAGAAGGGGGAGAGGATGATGAAGAAATAGATTATGTGAGTACTTGGTGGAGGAGCCTGGGGTTACATCACAGTGCTCTGGGAAATCCCAAATCCATCCTCAAATTTCAGTCTTCTTGCGTGTGGCTGGGAAAGCTTGCAAAGGTGCTTTAGGAAGGCTGGAGAACAGCACTGAATGCAGATAGGAGCTTCAGGCACAGACAAGCTCACACCACATTGTCAGGCTTCCTGCAAGGCAGGTGGATGGTGGGAGGAAGGCAGGTGAGAGACATACATGGGCTGTTAGTTCAGAGCAGTGCAGCCAGTGATTTCTACAGGGTAGGAGAGGTCAGGCTGTGTAACAGTGACAGTTTTGCATGGGGAACATCAGCAGACCAGAGCAGGAAGCACAGGCACCACAGGCAAGGCAGGTGGGTTTTGTGGTATCAGCCTGGGGGACAGCAATCTGTGAGCAGATCTGAGGGTGGAAAAAGTGGAAGGAGGGTCAGTAGAAAATTGAACAGATAAATATGTCTGTATGAAATTCCCAGCCCAAGTGCCTTCAGAAGGCCTTTTTGTTCTGGCTTTTTATTTAGGTGAGGTAGGGAGGAAACATTGCCCTCATGTAACACAGTCCCTCTAAGAAGGTATCATGGACAGCATCCTACTCTAAAAAGGACACTAGCAGTTTTATTTGTCATAACAGGTAGGAAACCAGATGCCAAGTGGTAAACAAGCCCTGGCAAAGCAGCTTCTACCTTCTTTTCCATTACTTGTTGCCTTTCAGTTGACTTTTTCAGTCGGAGGATTAAAGAAAAGCAGGTAGTGGTGCGTTTGAGTCAGATGTGAAAGGAAGAATATCTCTCTCAGGCAAGTGGGAAGGTCACCAGTGGCAATTGCTTCTGCTGCATCCCTACAGAGCCTGTGCTTTCGTATCCGGAAGATGATGGAAGTCTACAAGCCAGACTGGTGTGAGTTACGGGAAGACTGGTCCATATATCTCTTCTCCCCACAGAACAGGTTTGTGCAGTTTTTGCCATGAGAGGGTTGAGAAGAGGGGGCAAATTCTGTTGCTCTGCTGGCCACATTCCCTAACCTTACCATCTGAGAATGTGTGTCTTCTCCTCCCTTGTCCCTCCTACAGCCAAACAACATTTCTTTTCCTAGATTTTGGCAATGGAAAGTTGAGCATCCTAAATAGCTATTGTGATCTTCCCTCCCTTTGGAGCATCCCGTTTTTATTTTCTGTAATCATAAATATTTATAGCAAAGCAAGGCAAGGAATACTAATGTTAGCACAAAGAGGATAAAGAATGTATTATTGATGACTCCATAATATTTCTTCCCCTGGTACCAGAATAGTGTCTTCATTTAATTTACAGTCCCAGTACCAACTTACCAGCAGTTATATCACACCTTTTAGGGTAAAGTTAGAATTCTTCTTGCCTAAAAAAAAGGAAATTTGGGTTGAATTCTTCTTGTTAAAGAGATCTTCTCATCAGGAGAAAATGTCCATGTACCCCAGCCAACACTATTCTCACCCATGTATATTGCCCCTTGAAAAGAAAGGGCTTTCATTATTGGTCACGAGGGAGAGCTCGTGTGACACCTCTGGTAATCTACACAGTATCTTTCAGAAGTATGGTCCCCACGACTGCCAACCTACCTGCCTTTCCTGAGCTTTCAGCATCTGGCCCCTTTGCTGTGGGGAGGTACAAAGTGTGAGTTTGGGAGGAAAACTAGAATTCAGCCTCTTTACAAGGCAAGAGGGGAGCACAGAGTCGTAGTGGTTAGGAAACCACTTTGGCACTGAGGAAATCAATGGAGAGTTCAGCTCATTGCTCTGCCCTTGCTCTGCTCCAGGCTCCCTGTGTGACCGTGTACCACCCTGGGCTATTGCCATTTCAAGGGACATCAGTATCACAAATAGGAAAGCTGCTATATCAGAGCCCAGATATTGGCCAGAGCACTGAATTCTGTGTCATCTTTGCTCCTAAATTCATTCTGCCCATGGCACAAGTGCCTTCTGGAACTCTCTTGCAGATTTCGCCTCCTCTGCCAAACCATCATTGCTCACAAGCTCTTTGACCACGTAGTGCTGGCCTTCATCTTCCTGAACTGCATCACGATTGCCCTGGAAAGACCCCAGATTGAACACAGGAGCACGGTGAGAACCCCTACCTTTCACCCACTTTTTGGCACAACCTCTAACAGTGGTTCTTATGTGTTCCTGGTACTGGTATGATCTCTGGAAGAACCTGAGCTCCGACTCATCTATTCAAATACCTAAGTATTAGTAATTGATATAAATGTGTGCTTTCCCTGCAGGCTCTTCTAATAGGGCAACCCACTTTATAATTACAGAAAGCCTAATTCCTTCTGTCTTGGGAAGTAAGAGTCTCCTCCAGGAACCTGCGTATAAGAGATGAATGGCAAAAGGGACAAGGACTGGGAACTGAAAGATAGAAGCAGCTTCCATGCTGTAGGGATGGCACATCATCATTCATGTATGCTGCTCTTGAGCTATCTTGGAGGTGGCTCAAGCTGGCAAGTGAAATTACTTTTCCTGCTTGTCTGCCTTAGCTGACTCCCAGACTCTGCTGCACTTGGACACGATCTGTGGTCTGTGCTCAGCAGCTCTTTGGGAAGGAGTCCCAGGTCAGAGCAGCAGGTCAGGCCTGAGCAGCACTGACAGAACAGGGCAGGGAGTGCCTTGAAAGTAGATTTGCAGGATGCAAAAAAAATCCAGCCACGATGCTCTGGCAGAGCTGCGTAGGATCCTGTCCCAGCCAAGGTGTGTGAGCTGAAAGCTGCCTAGCACTGACCTCTGCCAAGGACACCTCCCTTATTTCATCATCTCTCAGACCCTTCACAGGAATGCAAAAATATCAAGATCATCAGAGGGGCCTGACAGAGTAACAAGAAGTAGTCAAAATTCATCTAAGGTCTTTCTCTGTTTTGCTTATTTTTTTTTAATTTTGTTTCTAGGAAAGAATCTTTCTCACTGTGTCCAACTACATTTTCACAGCGATCTTTGTAGCTGAGATGACACTGAAGGTAAGTTACTGGAGGTGAACAGCTCAGAGCCTTTTTCCAGTGTCAAACACGGTTCATGTTTCATCAGCACCCTTTTAAAATCTGTTCATCCTAGCCTTTAGATCCAGCTGGATCTCAGTATTCATAAAGGATAGCTGGCATTCAAGTATGGATTTTGTAATGATGTCAAATGTCCATTCCCTTTCTCCTGGAGCAAGAATGGCAGACATTACAACAATATTAATGACATGCTTAAAGTTGAGATAATTATTCAATAGATTTCAAAATACTCTGCAACAATCAGAAAACCTTGGTATTTCCTTCTTGTGATTGGGGAAAAGTCCTAAACTGTGTGCTGGAAGTTAAACCCCTAAAATTCATATCTGAATTTCATATCTGAATTTTAAACGTGATTTGCAGGATGCTAAGGTCTCCCCATGGCCACCAATTTCTGTAGTACCCACTGTTTTTGAGAACTGCTGGCAAAAAACTACCCCTTTAGGAGCCAGTGTATGGACTTTGGTGACTGACTTTACCTTCCAGTGATCTCTGGACTGGGAGACTTGTCCCAAATCCCTGGTGTGGCAGGGAAAGATTTCCTGTGTGCCCCCTACAGTGTCATGTTAGGGAGGCAGAAAAAAGATGTTTTCCTTCATAGACATCCAGGTGAAAGGAAAAGATTAGATGACTCTTCAGTGTCATGAGGAGTTGATAACTATTCCCCCTCCTCCTACTCTCTCCACAGTTGCCCTCTATCAGGTAACATGGAGAGGACCCATTTCATCCCCTCTTCTCTCCTCTCTCTTCCAGGTGGTCTCTCTAGGCCTGTATTTTGGGGACCAGGCTTATCTCCGCAGCAGTTGGAACGTCTTGGATGGCTTCTTGGTCTTTGTGTCTCTCATTGACATTGTGGTTTCTGTGGCCTCTGCTGGCGGTGCCAAAATTCTGGGGGTGCTGCGAGTGCTCCGGTTGCTGCGCACCTTACGTCCCCTCCGGTCAGAACCCCACTGAGCCCTGCTTGGCCCCTTCTTTCCCACTGGTTATCCCCAGGAAGGGTCCCAGAGTCAGATCCCGCTAGGCCAGGCAAAGCATGGTCTTTGATAAGCAATAAACCACAGGGAGGTCCCCCTTAGCCATATGGATCTGATGCTGGAGGTACCTCATCAGACAACAAATCCATGGGAGAGATGAGGCTTTTTGATCACGAGGGAGTGATCTCCCCTGAGGGGTCACTGCCCAGGGAGACAGAGGTCTGCTACTGCTGAAAATGCCTCACTTAGGCCAAACTCCTGTCTCCCTGTCACCCTTCCCCTTCCTTCTCTTCCAGAGTCATCAGTCGAGCTCCTGGCCTGAAGCTGGTGGTGGAGACACTCATTTCTTCCCTCAAGCCCATAGGAAATATTGTCCTCATCTGCTGTGCTTTCTTCATCATCTTTGGCATCCTGGGTGTGCAGGTAGGCTGTTGCTGTCCATCATTGTTGCCCTTGAGCCCCCACCCCTATTGCCATGGGCACCTGTACCCCCAGGTCCTATAACAGACACAGGGAGTCAAGCAGAGCAGGAGAGGCAGGGAAGCCAGTCAATTTTCTGTATTTGGCCTCTTCCACAAGTCATCTCCATAATGACACAGTCTTTGGCAAGCACAGACAGGTGCTCAGCAAGGGCAGGCATTGCTGGACGTGAGAAACATGAGTTAATGCTCACACCTGGCAGCCGCTGCATTGGGGTTTGGGTCAGCATTGTTGGGAGAGCCCAGGGCTGGCCCAGCACAGGGCTCACTGGACACATCCATGTCACCCCACAAGGGTAAGCAGCTCAGTGCCTGCTTGCATGAAACCTGCCTCCAGCCAGCTCTCTTTCTCCCCCTCACTCTGAGCCCTAATTCCACCCACAAACTTCTTTAATTTTTTTATTTAATCCTCTTTATTTTTGGCGGTTGCGTTGCAGAGGAGCAAGGGTGTGGGCGTTACTTCCATCTCAGGGAATGCGCTATACTTAGTTTGCTCTGATGCATCTGTACAAATGCACAATCCAGTACCTTCCATATGGGGAAAGGAGCCCTGGGCAGAAGAGTCACAGCAGTGCAGTGCAGCTTTGTGAAAAAATATATATGAGAAGAAGAGGATGTTTTTTTCTGATTCTTTACCCTCAGATGAGATCTTCTTTTCCCATCAGCACTCTCAGTAACTGGGAAGCAGGGAGGGAAGATTACTCTAGGGGACTGATTAGAAGATACTTTTTCCCTTTGTACCCAGGAAGGCTGCCTTAAGGCCTGTCAGATGGTGGGCTTACAGTCACTGCTGGCCTGGGGCAATGGAGGAGGCTGAAAAGCCAAGTGTGAGCTTACAAGGGTGGTCCTGGCTCCTTTGCAATTGTTGAGCCTGTGTTCTACATTGTGTTGGTGGTGTCCTTGTCATGCTCTATGTGGCTTGCAGTTTTGCAGGCCATGCAGCATCTTGGCAGCTTCTCTACATCCGAGGGAGCATGGGGAGCATTGTGGGGAAAGGGGCTGATGGGGTCACTCCCCTCCTGCAGCTTTTCAAGGGCAAGTTCTACCACTGCCTGGGGGTCGACATCAGGAACATCACCAACCGGTCCGACTGCGTGGCAGCCAACTACAAGTGGGTGCACCACAAGTATAACTTCGACAACCTGGGACAGGTGAGTTTGCCCACAGCTCCTTCCTCTGATGGGAACCCATCAAAGGGATTGTCTCCTCCCCAGGAAACAGATGCAGTGCCTAGAAAGCCAGTGCCTGGGCCAGAAGGAGCATTTATTTGGCCTAGGTGTCCATGCAGAAGCTGTGTCACTAGTGGGTTGGTATCAGGACGACACTTACAGGATGAGGGGGAAAGAAAAGTGGTGGCAGCAGAGAGCTTGATTTTTCTCTTTTCTCCTGCCATGAAGCAGATGTTCTTCACAACCTCTCTCCTCTGATGGGTCTGGCTGTACATGGCTTCCCGTCACCCCCTCCCTGTCCTCCGTGGGGGAAGGAGCAGGTTTTGATGTGCTCAGAGACACAGGAAGAGTATTTTGGTACTGTGTGTGTTAGAGCATAAACCCACAATTTTTTTTTTCCTGCCTGCCAGATGCACCTGCTCCACATCTGCTTTGCTTTATATGTTGCAGGCTCTGATGTCCCTCTTTGTTCTGGCTTCCAAGGATGGCTGGGTGAATATTATGTATAATGGACTAGATGCTGTGGCTGTTGACCAGCAGGTACATGGACTTTCTTGTGAAAGGACCTTTGTCATTTTCCTTGTGCTAGTAAGGCAGCGTGCTTTAATGTCCTGCTTCAGATATCTCCCTCAAGCTAAGAGTCCCTTCCAGGCCCCTTCTGAATCCTTTGCTCACCTATTTGCAAGGGGTCAGGTCCATGGTCTTGTCTGGTCCATGCAGGGAGGTGTAGCTGTGGCTGTGCTGTGAGTGTCTGTGGTAGTGTCAGTGGGCCTTTATCAATTCATAATGAAGAAACAATAGTGCCATGTGTCTTTCTGGGCATGCTGGCTCCCTCCTGGCCCCCACATGGTTATTTCAATACCTTGTAAAGCAGGAACTGTTGGGCTGCTGCCGACTGCATCCCTATTCCTCTACTGCTAAGACAATCACTGTTTCTGTTCTCCTTTCACTCCAGCCAGTCACCAACAACAACCCCTGGATGCTCCTCTACTTCATCTCCTTTCTCCTCATCGTCAGCTTCTTTGTGCTCAACATGTTTGTGGGGGTGGTGGTGGAGAACTTCCATAAGTGCCGGCAGCACCAGGAGGCTGAGGAGGCGCGCCGGCGGGAGGAGAAGCGCCTGCGACGCTTGGAGAAGAAGCGAAGGAGTAAGGCACAGCCTAAGTGTTTGGTTGGTTCGTAGGCCAAGTTTTTCTGAGAAAAACCTTTTCCTCTTCTTTTTCTTTCCCAATGGGCTGGTCTCCAAAATCCATCGCTCATGGCCATGCTCTCAGCCTTCCTTCCCGCACCACTGTTGTGTCACTACACACATCACTGGGGCGGTCTGAGGAAGAGGGGTGGCTGAGGAGGTCTGCTAGGACTCCAGGGAAGGCACTGGAGAGGGGTCTTAGCACTCTGTTTCTCAGGAGACGATGTACCAGAAACACCCCTGTGCACGTGCTGACAGGCACTGTTGGCATGGGGCATGCACACATTGATAATGCTTCCTGAGCTTGGGTGGAGTCCCACCTGGGCTGCCTGCAGCTCAGCTGGTGGTGAAAGCTGGTGAAGAAAGACCTGGACAGACCATTCTTTGTGTTTAACCCCAAATTTAAAGAAGAGGGAAAAAAAAAAAAGAGGAAGACGCCTGTGTTTTGTGTCTCAATGACCCCAGTGTTGCAGTGTCACTCCTTGGGATGCCAAACCCTCTGTGGTCAAGGAAACCCTCTATTCCTGGTGCTTCTGTCCTGTTTTGTGTTACCTTTAGATAAAAATTGCTAAAGCATGCTTGCCCCTGAAAATCACCCCTACTACCCAGACTTCCATTCACAGCCTATGGGCATGCTTTCCCTTCCTCTGCTCCAGTTTCCCCCTTCTCTCCCATGACACCCCAGGGCTTCTCCTTGAACCATCTGCTCCCTTTTATCATAAGTGATCTTAATTTGTCAAGACATGAGATGCTGATTTAGCACCATTCCCATAAACATAGACTAACAGATTTTCTTTCTAGTATTCTGTTCTTTATATTTTTCCTACATATTTTCCCCACTTCTTCTTTTATTTTTTCCCCTCCTCCCTGTGTCCTTTATCTTTACCTATTCTTTTCTCTCTAGGTTTTTCTCACTCCTAACTTATTTCCATTTTCTTTCAGCACCTATCAACAGCCTTATGCCTTTTCTCTCCTCAGAGTTTCTTACTCTTTGTTCTAATTTCTTCCTAACTCTGCCCATATCCCTCTTTCCACTGAAGAGGCGCAGCGTTTGCCGTACTATGCTACCTACTGCCACATACGCCTCCTTATTCATTCGGTCTGCACCAGCCACTATCTGGACATCTTCATCACTTTCATCATCTGCCTCAACGTGGTCACTATGTCCTTGGAGCACTACAACCAACCTGTGGTGAGTGAGATCATGGAGATAAGTCTTGCCTCTAGACGTTGTTATTTTGGTGCAGCTCTCTGGTGACCACTGCCCACCAGCATAAGTAAGACACTTGAGTGTCTCTAAAAACAACTGTTTAAGTTTTGTAGGAGTTAGTTTTGTAGTGGGCAAATTTGTGTGAAGATTTTCATGTGTATCCAGAAAGGTAGTTCCTACTCAGACACTTGTTATCCATTAAAATCGTTAGAGAGAAGGTATCTGAGCAAGAGTCAAGCCCCTAGAAAGCATGGTGCAATTAAATCTCTGTGCTTTATATTAGGAAGTGGATATGTGGGTCACCCAAATTTAGCTTCCTGCTGCTTTTTATGTTCCACTGGATTCTAATAGGAGTGGTGGAAGCAGCAGTGTCCTGGGAGTTTCAGGCTTTGAATCAGATTTCTGAATGTCAGCCCTATTCCCCTGCCATATGGCCTCAGCTGAGAGAACCAGGGTGGCTGGTAGTATGTCACGGGAGGGGCTGTCTTTACCAAGCCACCTTTTCTTCATAACAGAAGCTGCAGGGCCAAAGTGCTGAGCAGAGCTTCTCTCAGCTGCAGGGTGTGATTCCAAACACAGCACCTTGGAGGCCAAATAAGTTTTACACTTTGTTTGGGTATAGACCATGTACCTCTCAGTGTTCCTGGCAAAGCTGTAGATGCCTTTGGTGGGAAAAATATGTGCTGCACAGATCAAAGGAGCCTTCTGCCTCCATATGTAGACAAAGCATTCATCATGACATCTGCCCAGTGGCATTTCAGTTCTCTCTTCCGAAGACCCTTAGTTTAGGTGAGAGCGCTGGTGTCTGAACAGATTGTCTGAGGTAGCTCAGGCTTTGATCAGGAGCTGAATCTGTCTGTCCTTATTCAAATCTACTGCTGGGCTCCTCTGTTCCTTGCCCACCTTGCCCAGCTGCCCAGCTTTCATCTTGCCCTAGATGGTGCCCAGCTTTATGTTTCAGGAACTCTCAACCTTCATCTGTTTTCATCCTCACATCAGATCTTTGTTCCTCAACAAGTCACTTTTCTTCCTTACTCTTCAGCTCCTTTTCCTGGAACACAGCTCCAGCCAAGCCAGCCTGCTGTCAGGCTCTGTTAAACAATCTTCTCCAAGCGCTTCAAACCCTTCCAAGCACAAAATGCCACCAAAAGCTGTCCACTGCTCACACTGGTCCTTGGTGGTGGTGAAGGGGCAGCATGTAAAAGAGCCAGAAGCCAAACAGCTCAGAGGTGTGATGTGCTGGCCCCAGACCAAGGCACAGCAGGGTTTTCTCCTGTCAGTGGTGGCCCAAATCCACAACCAGAGTAACCTTTGTGCTTCACTCCTGGTTGACAGCTATGCCAGTGCCATTAACAAGGTGTCATTCAGCTGGCACAGGCTACTGGCAGAAGAAAAGCCTAATGGCACTTTGTGGATTCTCTTGCAATAGCCTCTTCCTCCCAGTTATGCTGAACAGTACAGGAAAAGGAGCTGGAACTGATCCTGAGAAGAACATGGGGCATAGGGGCTGGCTGGTGGTTTCCCTTAGTAGGCAACCTCCACATTCAAGTAGGTAGGAAGCATGGGGCAGCTTCCCCACCCCTCAGTGAATACCGGGGGTAGGTTCCCCACCCCACAATGAATACTTGGCACTTTGGAGAGTCCTCACACAGGGGGTTATATCTTTGATGTTGCTTTTGCCTCAATTCTTTATCCTCTCTTTCTGTGGCAGTCCCTGGAGACCGCCCTCAAGTACTGCAACTACCTGTTCACCACGGTCTTCGTGTTTGAGGCAGTCCTCAAGCTGGTGGCGTTTGGTCTGCGACGGTTCTTCAAAGACAGGTGAGCAGAGGATTGTCAACCGTGGCTGTGGGACAGCTGGCTTTAGGGCAGAGGTTTGAGGATGGTTCCCTATCTAGACTGTGAAGTGGTGGCAGAGTGCTCTGACTGCCTTCCAGTTCTGCACAGCATGGACCTAACCTCATCCTCCACAAGCTGCAATGCCTAGGTAATAGCAAGAATTGTCCAAAAATTGCCTCTTGGTTGGAGTCTGTCTGGAGAGACATTTTTTTCCTGCCCTGGAGGCAAACTGTGAGCATGCTGAAGCAGAACATATATAGCAAAGTTTATTCGAGGTAGTAAGGCTGTAAAAAGCTGAGCCCATTAGTCAAAGCATAATGCCATAGTAACACAGCTCCATGCTTTCAAATCAGTCTGGCTTGCCTCTGGCTACTCAGGGTGTGTGCAAAGTGAATCTCTGTTTTTCTGGAAAAGCCCATATAGGCTGACTCAGAGTGGGGCCTTGAACTCATACATAAGGAAATGTTTAGGATGATGTGGAGACAATTACGTTTCTTTCTCAGGGAAATGGGAAACTCTGTCTTCATTTATTCTCTTCAATATTTCTTCTAAAGGTGGAACCAGCTAGATCTGGCCATTGTGCTGCTGTCTGTCATGGGCATCACATTGGAAGAGATCGAAATCAACGCTGCTCTCCCTATTAACCCCACTATCATCCGGATCATGAGGGTGCTTCGTATTGCCCGGGGTGAGAGAGACACTGGCCAGAGCAGGGGTGTATGTGGCCATGGAGTGCAACTTGGCACCATGACTCATTGAGCAGTGGCCATAGAGTTGTGAGCTCACTTTGTCCCCAGCCATCAAGGAGCCTCTGGGGCGTCCTTTATCATATCCCAGCAGGATATCCTAGGATCTAGGACAAGCTCAGGCTTTCTGGTTGCCTGGGAGGTGAAGTACTGGGAGGGTGGGCGGATCATGTGAGAGCTGAACTTTCTCTGTTACTCATTTATGAGGCAGCTATGGTAGTGGTGTGGGGAGAAGAGGCCACCAAGCAGACTGAAATTTGCACAGGTAAGGGCCTGAATCTTCCTGGTGGTGGCCAAGGTGTGCCAAGATGGCATAGCAGTGATGGCTAAAGGAAGAGAAAGTGATGGAAGGAAAAATCAAAGGAAAAAGACAATTAGGATGCATGTTCCTGGGAAAAAGAGTGTTTGGGTGAAGCAGAAGCAGCGCCATAGCCATGGATGGCAGAAACAGAGTATTTAGTAAAAATGCTATGAACTTGAGGAGAAAGAACTGGGGTTGTACAGTCAAAAGGGAGAAGAGAAATGAGGGGAAAGTCCAGCTTTTCTGGGACAAGGGGAGACAGGACATCTGTCTTGTGCTACTGTCATTAGTAAGTCACACAAAGGATGCCTCTGAGCTCAGGCTGACTGACACTTCTCTTGTGCTTGTGACAGTCCTGAAGCTACTGAAGATGGCCACAGGGATGCGAGCGCTGCTGGATACAGTTGTTCAAGCCCTGCCACAGGTAAAATATCTTCCCAAAAGACTCTCCTCTTCTGTCCCTTTTTCCAAAGGGTTTATTCTTGTGGAGTCTCAGAGGTGGTGTCTACTGTGGTGTGCAGGCAACTGCCTAAAGGTCATGTCCAAGTTCTCATATCATTCATGGGGTTACACCTCACCTTACCTCTCTCTTCTCCAGCATGTGAAAGAAATGAGACTTGACTGCTGGATTTCTTCCCATCATGACTAGCTAGTGTCTAGCTGTTTGCAATTAGTTCTTGGCTCCTTTCTCCCCTCTCCATAAGAAGGGAAGAGTGATTGGAAGCCATTTCAGGAGGAAAGGAAATCTTTCTCTCACTGCACCTCTCACCCTTCCCTGAATGTGCCCCTTATTCCCTCCTCCTCTTTCATTTGCACTCTCATCACTCCTTTCCTTAGCCAGTGCTTTCCCCTTCCTACTGTTTCTTCTTTTCTCCGCCTGTACTCCTTTGTGTTTCTGAGCCTCTCATGTATGAGAAGCAGTGACACGCTCTGTTGTGGCTCACACAGCCGGCAGTTAAGCGTCTGCTGCAAGACACAGAGACAGAAGGATCTCATGATCTGTGAGTGGCAGCTGCTCCCAAACGAGATGCTGACACGGTGCTTTACACAGGCTTCAAGCCTGCTGTAAGCATCCTCTGTGATGGATGAGCAGTCAGGGAGTCTGGTCCCCTTCCTTTTGGATTGTTGAGGGAGAATTGTTAAGCAAGGAGTAATGGCACCAAGTGGCTCTATGGATCATACATCAGACCAGTCCCTTGGCAGGCCCTGAGAAGGCAACTCTACTGCGTGATATCAAAATGCATAGGCATTTGTCAGTTGATTTATCAGCTAATGTGCCAGTGCTGGTGAGTGATGATGAGCTGGGAATCAATCTGAAAACAGCATGAGTAGTTACCCAGGGAATTTACTTCTGATGTTGGTGACAATAAATGTCAATCTGTATTAGAGGAATCTGATGGTGCAAAAATGAGAGGGGAAACTCTGTGATCTTTTATGGATTCTGAGCTCTGTCTGATCTCCCATCCTTTTTATTAAACAGTAATTATTTGTGGTTTACAATATTAGTAATAACAACAATATTAATAGTTCCTATGTAGGATATACAGCATCATTCAGGATAGTTGTGGACACTGGACAATAGAAGGAAGGAGAGATTAAGGATGTTCATAGTGCAGGCAGATCTGGAATACAAATTTTTATCAGTTCTGTCTCTGCTGCCATAGACTGGCTCAGTGCAGTTTCTTTGTAGCTTGCTCTTTTCCATTCCAGGAGCCACAACAGATGATTTTTCTCAGGTAAGGCTCTGGAACAGAGCAGGTCTTCAGATCCAGCGTCTGCATGTCTGTGGCATTCTGAAACCCAGATAAATGCACACAGATATTAAGAGCTGGATGAAATAGTATCCAGAAACTGTTGGTAAGAGGACTCTGCAATATATTTGCACTCAAATGATGAGATTCAACTTTTGTTCCCAAAATATGTTTCCTCCTCTCTTATTTATTTTCTGTTGATAGTGCTGTCATGTAGACAGAGAAACTGAGTCATCAGACAGTTGAGTGTTTTGCTCAAGATGGCAAAGAGCACAGCTGGGACCCGTGAGTCTCTGTTTCTGGTCCTAGCCACAAACCACAAGTATATTCTTCCATATTTTCTCATTTCTGATTTTTCTGTCTCATATTTACCTATGGCTCCTTTGCTAACCATGTTGGTGGGTCAGGTCTTTTGGAGGTCAGTAATATCTGCCCCAAAGCAAGGAGATGTCTGAAAGTTTGGCCCCTAGGTTTTCCCTGAAACATAAAAAGCAGTACTTAATCCCTCCAGCATCAAAGCCCATGACTTCCTGTTGACTGGCTTTTGCTACTTCCTATAACAGGTTGGCTTTGTTTAGTAAAGTTGTGTAGCAGGGATAAAAAAATCACTTCATACTTAGAGTTATGTAAAAACCTGAACTTAAAGGTCTAAAATCCACCGTTAAAAGAATGAACCTAGTCTCCATATTTTATACACTGGGTCTTCGGGGGACAGTTGAATGATGTGTAATATTATTCTCCAAGATTTATTGGCTTTGCCAAAAGAAGTAGTTTAAAATAAGCTATCCTTTCCCTTGCGCTTTATCCTCTTCCCGATCTTTCTCTTTTTGTTCCGAGAGCACAGACTCAAATTAGGGATTCTGGCTTGCTAATGGCATACAAGGCATCTCCAGTTGTTCTGTTTAAATTCCCTTCCTGTCTTGGTTACACTGCAGCAATTCTTAACAGTGAATAGAGCTTTAATTTTAAAGAATCCTTTGGAAATGTAGTCCTCAGCTAAGTTTTATTAACTTCCTTCTCTTAACGCCCTGTAGACACAGACCCAGCACGCTGTTTTCACAGCATTTACTATGGTGTCTAATTCACTCATCAGAAATAATTCCTTCCAGTGACTATGTAGGGAGCCAGGATGTGGAAGTCCAGGGGAGTGGGTGGGCTGAATCACATATTTCTCTCCTGAATTTGGATGGCATACCAGTTGCAATGACTAAATTAAGATTTCTGAAGTGATGATCCTAACATAGGCCCAGTGACCACATGCATTCAGATCAGAAACTGCTTAGGGGTTCAGAAAAACTCCTTAAGACCTTAATTGTTCCATGACTTCTCTTCCCACCTGCCTGCTCCTCCCCCAGCCCTGATGGCAACTGGAGCCATCACTGAAGATTTCTCAAGTGTTGAGCAATTGTTTGGTTGCATTTGTACATCAGGATTTCAGTGCTGTTCTCTTCAGACTTTGAAATGAAGAAACACTTTCTGTACAGATGAAATAGGCTTTGGGATAGACTGACAGTGCTGTTTGCTTTCAGGTGGGAAACCTTGGACTCCTTTTCATGCTCCTCTTTTTCATCTACGCTGCTCTAGGAGTGGAGCTCTTTGGAAAACTGGGTAAGTCTCAAGCAGACTGTGCTCCAATGTGAGCTACAGACATGCTGGTTGGGGTTTCTCAAAATCGGAACTCTTCAATGAAGGGACTGAATTATTTGATGGACTTGATTCTCCCTTATGCGTAATTGATGTAAGAGGAATTTCCCTCTAAATTGTTGTTGTCCTAACAGCCTAACAAAATAAAAGCAGCCTCCGTTTTCTTTTATATTCTTAAACATTTGCTTTTCCTGTACTCTGTCCCTGACATTGCCTTCAAGATTACAAGAAAAAGTTTCTGAAAGTTTACTTATGTCTCTTGCCATGAAATATTGATCAAGAAAAAAGGCAGCACAATGACATGTTGGGAGGATACCCCTGAGCAACAGAGCTACACTGCCTGATATCTTGGTCCTCGGCCAAAAGGGATTTTTCCATACTAATGGCCAAGAGCCAACCATTGGGCAGGGGGCTGATACCATTCATCACCAGAGGTCTTCAGGCTGTGAGTTCATGCTGTTGGTCTCAGGGCTGGCAGTGTGTCCCCCGCTGAGTGCTGCGCTCCCCTTGTTTTTCAGTGTGCAATGATGAGAACCCCTGCGAGGGCATGAGCCGCCACGCCACCTTCGAGAACTTTGGGATGGCCTTCCTCACACTTTTCCAGGTGTCGACGGGTGACAACTGGAATGGGATCATGAAGGTAACTGGGCCTTAGGGGCAAGGATCTCCTATTTGTGGGGAAAGAAAAGTTCCAATGTGTGGTCTGTTCAGCAGAGCTTGGGCTAGCAAAGGGAAGGAGCACAGAGCACAGAAGCTGGGTTGCTAGATAAGGTCCCTGCTTGGTCCAGAGTCTCTCTCCCCACCATAGTAACTCAAAGGACTCATCTAGCCCTAGAGACATCTGATAGAGAAAACTGCTAGTTTTCCTTGGGAGGAACAAGAAAATAATTTGGGCTAAGAGGGACTAATTCACTGTAGTCAGGACTGTTATCAAAGCTGAGCATAAGACATGTGTGTTGGACATGGCACTCATCTGCCGAGCTACCAGGACAGTACAAAATAAATACTTCCTTCAGAGGACATGGAGAAAGGAAAATTCTTTCATTGCATATGGTGCTTTTGAGTATAGATGGGAGAAGGCAGTACCAGCGTGCTCATTTTTGGTCTTGTTCACGTGTGGGGCTACGGTGGCAGCAACATGTCATGGTCTGAAAGTTTGCTTCATATGCCTTTGGATGGTTTTGCTCTGAAGCAGACAGCATATTAACAGAGAATGTCCCAGATTCTTTGGGGACCTCATTATGCCAAAAAGTGTGGGGTGACAGAAGTGTTTACTTTGTTCTTTCCTCTGGCATCAGTGTTTTTTGACAGGAAGAGAAGCCAAGCTTCTTTTCTTACTTTAGTCTTTCCTTCTTTCCCCTCTCAATCCCTTTTCCCCCTCAAGGATACCTTGCGTGACTGCAGCCACGATGACCGGAGCTGTCTCAGCAACCTGCAGTTCATCTCCCCACTGTACTTTGTCAGCTTTGTGCTCACAGCCCAGTTTGTCCTCATCAATGTGGTGGTAGCTGTGCTCATGAAGCATCTCGACGACAGCAACAAGGAAGCCCAAGAGGATGCAGAGATGGATGCTGAGCTTGAGATGGAAATTACTCATGGGCTGTGCTCCCACAAGTCAGGCTCTCCAAATTCAGGACAGGGAAAAGGAGCAGGAACAGGAGGAGGTGGTGGTAGAACAGATCCCGAAGGACATCTGTGCATGAGATGTTACTCCCCAGCCCAGGTGAGTACACCTTTGAACTTACTAACCAGACTGCAGCAAGTAGCTGTGGGCAGTAGCTGGGCAGCTTAGATGATTGAGGGCTTAGCAGTAGCAGAGTCTTCCACCTCAGGGTGAAAGGTTTGCTTTCAGCAGTAGACTTTTGAGTTGATAGGATCATGTAGGGACAAGGCTGTGACAGCAGTGTGTCCTGTTCATTGTCATCATGGCGTAGGAACCTGAGGGCCAGCAGAGGAGGGATGGAGCAGATCAGCTAAAGGTGTGACAGGAGCAAATTTGAGAGGGGAGCTCAGGAGAAGAGTGCAGGAGAAATGGCAGATCGAGAGTGAGTGACTCCAGCAGAGCTGGAAGGGAGACGTGAGCACTGAAAGTGAGTGAAGACTGTCCCTCCTTATTTTTTTTTTTTTTTTTCATTGAAGTCTGGCACCTTTACACACTCTCTGGAAATGTTCCCCCCAGTGACCCTGTGCAAGTACCTGCAGAACAAGATGCTGCTCCAGATGAGTCAGGGTGGAGAGCCCCGCCCCAAATTCACATGAAACTTGAAAGCAAAAAACTCGACATTCTTAAAATGATCTCTCCCATCCTCCCCCCTTTCTTGTCCCCTAGGAGAACTTATGGCTGGACAGTGTCTCTTTAATTATTAAGGACTCCTTCGACGGGGAGTTAATGATCATCGATAACCTATCGGGCTCCGTCTTCCATCATTACTCCTCGCCGGCCATGTGCGAGAAGTGTAACCATGACAAGCAAGAGGTAACCTGCGTACGAGGATGTGTGAGGGGACTCTTCCCCCCAGACCTGCACACCCACACCCACGTGCCCGCAGGTCGTCCCATGTGTGCTCCTCACTGTAGACTGTGTAGACAGTAGAGCTTGTTGACCTGTGTTTGTTACCTGTTGTGAAGTGCTGATACTGCCTCTAGTACAGGCCTGCCCTCCTCAGCCACACGTGGATGTTTGAGGTGGTGGAAAAGTGAGACGTGACAGGACACGGGTCAGGAGGGACCAAATGACCTGTAGAGAAATGACTATGAAGGCATCCTGGCAGCTCTTGTTGCGTTCAATTTTGCAAGAAAAGTCTAGGTTCAGGCTCATGTTGGACAGAGGACTCTAAGGATCTTGCTCCAATGAGAGCAGTCAGGAGCAATTCAGTGGGAGATTTAAGCAGGTGTTCTGTTCTCATTTTAAGCATGTGCTTGCTTATTCCCTATTGAGGTCGATCAATTAAGCGCATGTTTAAATGCCTTGTTGAATAGAGTCATGTCTGTGAGCAAGGATTGGTTTGTGGTGAAGACCAGTTAATTAGTTTGAGCAAAAACTAAATAAAAATTGGCCCACTGAGAAAGTTTGTTAGCTGACAAATGGGTTGTTGCTACGAGCAAGACACCAAATGGCTTAGACTTTGAGCTACTGAAGTTGGTAGATGCTTTGGAAAACTACTTCCAAAGCAATTAGTCTTTTCAGGTTGTGAAACTTAAGGAACAAAATAGTCTGGAAAGGGTTACGTGAGTAGCAGAATTAATTTTATTTCTGAAATAATTTTATTGTATTTAGGTGCTCAGATTTTGTGTGGTCAGACCTGTAGAAGTAGTGTGGCTCTTCTGACAGTAGATTGGTACATCAGTGGCAAACCTCACTCTCTCCTTCCCCATAACTGACTCGATATGTTGCTATCGCTTCTAAAGAAACAAGGAAACTTGGGGAAAGCTCTTATTGGCAGATCATTCTATCCATGCTTCAAGAAAGAAGTATTTTGTTAGCCTCAGATGCCTCGTTCTGATGCTCTCATTTTTTTTTCAGCTTCTCAGCTGTCTGCTTGTCTCCATTGCTTCCTTTCAAAAGTATCATAATGCAAACATTGCTGTAGTTTATAGTTACTGAGACACTTCACAAGTGAATGCTGCATTAATGCAACCAAATAACTAGTTTTCAATTAACTGCAATTTCCACTGCTTTACTGAAGTCTTTATGTTCAGCAATTGGTGCTCAGCTTTCTCAGCAAATGAGATCTCCTAAGGCATTCCAGAATGACTGCCCTCAAGTTAACTCATTTGCAGCTAGTTTGCTACATTTGAAAACCACCCTGATAGTCTCCAGTACCCCGCCTATGAACGAAGACAACAACCCATTTTCTTACCTTCCCAGCAAAGCAACTAGACAGCAAAATCTTCAAGTGGAACTCCCAGCCGAAGCAGAGTTTGATGTAATTACCACAACTGAAGAATTATTCTTAGATCATACATTCTAATGGCTGTTATAGAGCCATAAATTACTTTCAAAATTGGTATTTCAATACATCTAAAATGTGGAACTGAAAAGAAATTATCTATGCAAGAATGAGTTTAGTAATAAAATACAGATGTTTTTATTTTGGATCATATGAATCAAAACTCTACCTTAGGATTTTAAGCCACGCTTTGTCATGACCTTCTCTTCTTATTTCAAAGTTAAAAAAAGAGGAAATTTCAATAGTAAATCACTATGTGGAATCATAGCTAATATCAGCAATGAACACAGTTATTTAAATTAGAGTGCACTCTGGTACATCAACATATCCAAATGAGTATTGTACACAGAATTGTACAGTCTCAGAAGCAATTGACAGCAAGTTACATAGGCAAAACTATTTATCTAGTCCTTTTCAATGCATGTGTATTAGAAAAAACCAGTATGCTTGCTGTCTACCCTTTCAGACTTAACTCTGCCCTTTTGACAAAAATCATGTGTTAGCCAAAAATGTTCCCTCCAATTTCCTTGGTAGTTTAATTCATCAAGATGCTGAGCACACATTTAAACATATGCTCAAACTCATTAATGTGTGCTAAGCTTTTTGTGGCATTGAGCAGAAGTGCTCAGCACCTTTCCCAGTTATGCTTCTGATATTTTATTCTCAAACCAATTATTTGTACAATTAAGGATTTTTGTAATCATGGGTCTGTTTTTAAATATATATCTGCAATTAGTTGCTTTCTAAGGGATATGCGTGCATGGTTCAGTGTCTCAGGTTGATGTTCTTGTCAGGTTTCATGGATTTGGATCTAATGAACCTTCTCCCACACTGTAATTTTTTTTGTTGTTGTTGTTCCTCATCTTTAGTCAGCAAATTTTAAAATATTCTACAGTAAGGGAAGCAAAGAAGAACAAAACCTCCTTTTTTCCATGGTGCTAACCTCGTCTCTTGTCATTTCTATCCTTTTGGGATGGTTGACAGACATCTGTAATGGATGACTGAAGTGTGTTTAGCAGTGGTATTTTGTCAGTGAGCACCAGTGAAATGTGTTTCCACACCTGCAGTTTATTTAATCATGACTTTGTTGATTGTGGGTTTTGTGTAGATTCCAGGGTGGTCAGAATTTTTGAGCAAGAGGTTCAGTGACAAACAGACTGTTCAGGCTTTTGTTGAAATCCTTTTTTATGGATGCCAAAGGTAGTCACAGATGTTACCACAGGTCATGCTCCTGTCTCTACAAGCACAGCTATAAGGCTGTTTTGGTGTAGCAAGCATTTGGGAGAGTAAGTAGATGAGTACATTAAGTGGGACTGAATGAAGACTGTGCTTCTCTACACAAGTAGTTGCTGACTAGTGGTTGTGTAGCATTCCTGGCATAAGTTCATTGTGGGCTCTCTGTGTGTTTGTGCTCTGAGCAGCAGTTGTTGGTTTTGGGCTTTCTCTATGGTTGAACAGCACCACGTTCCTATGTCAGAATAATATCTCAAATAAGGATGTCATTTGTGCACTTTATTTAAATCCAGCTCCGGGGAGACCTCTTCCAGTCTCTAGCATTGGCACAAGCCACTAAACTTCCAGCTCAAAAGTCATCTCTTCAAATGTTTCACCTGTTGTCATGGCACAAGAGCTGTACCTGCCTCTTGCAAACACAAACACATGGCCAGAAGCTGTCCCGACTGAGACAACCCAGAATACAGCTCTCAAGAGTTAGCTGCTGGTGGTGCAAACTGGTGGCACTCTAGAGACCAGTGATGGAAATCCAAGCACAGGAGGGACAGAGAAACTGCTCAGGCTGGTAGAAAAAGATGCTTTTCAGGCATTGTGAGAAAGTTGTCAGGCAGAGGGGGTTTAAAAGCTTGGAGGAAAGATGATGAGAGAGGGTATGAAACAGGCCAAAAATGAAGCAAGGTCAGGCATGGGACTGGAGCAGAGCTGAAGCACAAGAATGGGAGAGATGCAGTGGTTAGACTTGCTTTCAGAAAGCAGGAGAGCTCAAGCGAGGGTGTGTGGGAGGGCTGAGTTTAGAGATGAAGAACAGAATGGAAGATGGTGTTAGGTGAGGTCTTGGGTAGGTTAGAGGGGAGGGGAAAGGCAAGATGCAGGAAAGCTGGAGAGAAACAGGGTTTCAGTAATGAAGGTAAGAGAATATGAAAAGCATGATACTGGCATGGACTGCAAGAGGCATGACTTCCCCTGGAATGAAAGCACCTTCATGTTTAAGCAGGGCTGTCTGTGGTGCCTTCAGAAAGAGGGGTCCACTCCTCATCCCTCAGCAGAGCCGGCTGCCCTGTCACCGGCCTGAGGGACCCATCTGCCTGCCTGGCTTTACTTGCAGGGCCTTGGGCCAGCTGTATCTCTGTGACAGATACAGGACTCGTTCCTCCAATTCTGGAACTAGAGGAGCATGGACTGGTAGCGGGCTGCTTGCAGATTGTATATTCAACCTTTCTTAAAAAGGGAATTCTCCTGCCCAGCCCAGGTCTGGGTTAGGCAGTTCCTGATGTATCCAAGGAATATAACCTAAAATTGATCTTGGGTCTACAGGCTCTCACTTATCCACCATAAACAGTGTGACTGCTTGAAATGTGGATCCCAGGCATGACCTGTGATAGCTCCTTTCCCTTCCTGCAGGTCCAGCTGGCTGAAATGGAAGCGTTATCCCTCAACTCAGACAAGTCCTCTTCCATCCTTCTAGGAGATGAGTCAGACAATCGAAATGCTGCTCAGCTGAGTCCTGAGGAGATCAAGGTTAGCCCCAGGCAGTCAGGGGCATCTTACACCATGTGCTGTACTTATGCCCCTGCTCATTTCAGGTGCTCTGTATATCCATCCAGGTGTCCCTGCTGAGGAATATAATTCTGATATTTTTTCAAGAGCTTTTCCATAGAGACATACTGTGGAGTAGGATTTGAGAACAAAAGAATACATGTATTTGAAAGTTCTCTTCACTACTGTTAGTAACTTCCTCTGAATTAGTCAAAAGTTGGGCGATTTAGGCTGGAAAATTGAGCATCTCTTAGCTAGCTTGAAGGTATTATCAGAATCAGTTCCTGAGACTTTGAAAAAGTCTGCTCTATCATCTTCCATTAAATTTCACAAGGCTTTGTCCTCATTTATTTTTTTCAGCAGGATGGTGAGAACAACGCTGACTCCAATGGGGCAGACAGTCTGGGGGAATGCCTGCTTCCAGCATCCAGTGAAGATGGCTCTACAAACCCAGACAGTTACCTGTGTGAAATGGAGAACACTCCTTTCAAGTCAGTTCAGTCTTGGCTAAAGCATGAAAGTAGTAAAGGTGAGCAGGGTTCTCATTCTCCAGGTCTGCTGAAACTGTGGGTTGGTTCAGCTCTGTTTTTCACCTGCTTTCCCTCTGCCAGGGAGAGAATTAATGTCACTTGGTGTTGTAGTGCGGGGAATCCTTACAACAATATATAAGACAGCGATGGACTTGGAAGGAAAGATGAAGTGATATTTTTGTAGATGTTCAGAGATGATTTTATTCCTCCAGCCGCATGGCTGGAGTTCCCAGGCAGACCATCCTGTCATGGGACCCTCTTTCTTCCTGGGCCCCCCGGCACACACACCACCCAATCAGGAACAGGTATGGGGCACATGTGACATGGGGACAGGGACAGGGACAGACCCATACCCTGCAGGGTCCCTCCCCCGGGGATCTCAGGGGAAGGCACCTCCACAATTCACCCTTTCTTATTAAATAAAAGAACATTGGAAAATATAGTTGGATAAACAACAAAACGTTTTCAAAGGAAAGGAAGCCACTTATCTTGAGTCCCCATATGTCCAAACAGATTTTCTTTGGAGCATCAGAAGGGAGACAGGACTTGAGCACACTTCAGATAGAAACTGAGGAAGGAATTTTCCTTTTTGTACCTGTTGAAATCTTAGAAAATGATGGTTAATTCCTTCCCTCCCTCCTTTTCATCCCCCCATCGGCATTGCAAAGGAATTAATGGCGAATGGAAAAGACTGGTTTTGTGAGGGGTACCAGAAAGGGAGATTTGGGCTGGGCATATATGAGGGATAAAGGGACATGGAATTAAAGGGGAAGGTGGGATAGGGGAAAGGATAGGAATTATGGGGATATTGTCTAGCATATCTACTGCCTTTGACAGGGACACCCCCAGGGCCTGTAACACAGGTGGCCTGTGGGCCCTTCCTTCCTTGCACAATTTAAAATTCTACTCTTTCTTCTTCTTCTAAGCTTGGAACATCACTTTTGGGGTTATTTTTTACAATAGCAGATTTATGGACAAAAATACTTTCTCCAGTATCATTTTTCAACAAGAAACCGTAATTTTTCTTTACATTATACCACTTTAAAGTTCCAAAAACCCCTAGCTGCGATAACCTTTTCATTTTTCCGAGTTCCTTTGTTCTTGCTTTCACTTTTGTTTTTTCTCGCTCTGTCGTCGGAGCTGCTGCAGCTGGGACTGCCAGGACAGGGGCCGCCAGCGCGTTCCTGTTGTGGGGTCTTGACTCCTCAGGATCACCTGTGGGGCCTTGCGGGTCCGGTCGGGCCATGCTGGTGCACACTGACCCTGCCGGCTGCTCCACCTCCGGCCACCTCTGCACAGCCGTTTGGCGCCATGCTCGCTTCCCTTTTGGAGTTCTGTGTGACTGCTCCACACTTTCCGGGCATTCGCGCGGCTGCACGGCTGCGCCTCGTGAGGCGTTCATGTGTGCACAGCTTTGTACAGCCGGCACTGCCGCTGCTGCTGCTGTTGGCTGTGTAGCCATCGGCTAGCACAGTTCCCTTCTCGCCCCCACATCCCTCTGGCTCTGCTCGGCGTGGCTCACCATGGTCACCATAGCGACTGCCACAATCGCCACTGCCTTTCCCAGTGTGAGGCTCAGGCTCAGACCGTCGCTGGCCATGCGGCGCGGGGCGGCCATCGCCGGGTTGCACCTCGGCTGCCACCACCCTCGCCGCTGCCTCAGGGCGAACACCACCGGGCCCGCGCCACCACACTGCTCCTGGCTCCACTCCTGCCACCTCCGGTCTCCCCGCCGGTTCTGCTCCCGCCATGCCTGGCCTCACTGTCTCTCCCACGCGCAGGAGCTCCCTTGCCGCCGCCCACAATGCACTCGGCGCCTGCAGCCGGGGCCACGCGGTCTCCAGGGTGGCGGAGGAACCCTCTGCAACGCCCATGCTGCTCGACCACATGGTCGCTGCTGTTACAGTAGCAGGACACAGCCCAATAGTCTCTGTAATTAGGTAACATTCACGGAAATAGTCCTGCATTGGTGCATTTTTTGATTCGGAAATTAACTATGTCCAAACATTCTCCCAAAAGTCCTTGGTAAGAATCAACTTCCAAGAAACATAGAAGAAGTTTTTAAACAGCCATGCCAAAAAGTGTCTTAATTCTTTCTGAGTTTGAATTAAGCTAAAATCTACATATTGCTGTTCCAGAACCTTTTTTAGTTTAAGGTAAATGTCTCTTTGTGGTTCGGACAGCCGTGAGTCCTTCCATGAGTCCTCCATTGTTCAGAGATGGGACATCAAAACGAAAGTAGGACGAGATATCAAGAGTTACTCACGAATTATCTTCTCCAGGGATTGTTTGCCAGCATTTCTCCACCATTTGTTGTACTGCGGGGAATCCTTACAACAATATATAAGACAGCGATGGACTTGGAAGGAAAGATGAAGCCATATTTTGTAGGTGTTCAGGGATTATTTTATTCCTCCAGCCGCATGGCTGGAGTTCCCAGGCAGACCGTCCCATCATGGGACCCTCTTTCTTCCTGGGCCCCAGGCACACACACCACCCAATCAAGAACAGGTATGGGGCACACGTGACATGGGGACAGGGACAGAGGCAGAACTGTACCCTGCAGGGTCCCTCCCCCGGGGATTTCAGGGGAAGGCACCTCTACAACTTGGGGTTACGCTAACCAAGAATTAGCTTTCAGTTTGCTAATTTGCTTCAGGAATGGGGAGAGGAGCAGTTCCTACATTTTTATTGCTAGCTTTTATGTCTTCTCTCAGATGTGACTGTGAAATATTGTGAAAATGCTGATCCCCATTTGCAGTAGTGCAGCTATGCATGGTCAGAGAAGAGTGGGGACAGATTCTCCTGATATGCCAGCTGGATGAATTGTGCTCACTCAGCACAGAAAAACTCTGCTGCCTCCTGAGACCAAGTACGGATTCAGGGAACACATAACATGTCTGCCCTTGGTGGAAGTGCTCTGGTTCTACTCTTGAGCACGTCCTGGTCTCCTGTGGTCCCCAGGTTTCCCAAACCATCACTTAATTTATCTTTTTTCATCCCTTGCCCTGCAGGATCTGGGATGAAAGTTCTCTGGCAGTGATATTAAGGCTTTTCAGCTCAGAATTTCTCTGTGAGAGCAACAAGGCTGGCCTGTTACCTTATGGCTCTGAGCTGTGTTAGGTCTTCCAGGTCTGGTGCAGGTTTTTGTGCAAAAAGTGGGATCCTTAGTCTGAAGATCAGATTGTGGCTTCTTGGCCAGGAGTGCATGTTCCTGAATATCTTTTGTTCACTGCTTTTGAGACTTTGCTCGATGTAACAGCAGCAAAGGCACCAAATAAAATCAGAGGACTCTTCAACTTTTTTTTTTTCTTCTATTTCTATTCTCCTCCCCTTTCTTTTGATGCTCTGTCAGTCCCTCCCAGCCCCTTCTCTCCAGGTGCATCTTCCCCTCTGTTACCTGTACCAGCAGAATTTTTCCACCCAGCCATCTCTGCCACCCAGACAGGGCCTGAGGAAGTCTCATGTCCACGCAACCTTCCTAAGATCTCTCTGCAAGGCTCGTGGGCATCACTGAGATCTCCAGGTGTGAACTGCTCACTTCTCCATCAGGTGAGGAACCCCACTTCTGTCTGCTAGGAAAACTCAATTGTCACATCATACCCAAACAGAGGGGGCTGAACAAGGAGGAGGGCAGAGGAAGGAGGGAGGCAGCTGTGGTCATGGGCTGGGAAACCTGGATCTGAAGGAGGAGCACAATGGACTGCAGAATGCAGAGGAGGAAAGGGGATAGTATAACAAAGTGGTGTTGGATAGCTGTCACCCCATGAAGTCACACGTTCTTCTGCTTTGGATCAACAAATAGTTTGACAGCTGCAGTGCGCCCCACATGAAGATGAAATCACATCACTCTGTCGCTCCCCCCTGGGTCCCTGGCACTGGGTGTGCTGCAGATACCTGCATGCACAGCAGCCCTGGTGTGAGCCAGGGAGGTGACAGCTTGCACAGCCTCCTGGGGTCCTCTTAACACTGTGACTCCAGATCATGCACCTTTTTGGTTGGAACAGGCTTCTTCCCACCTACATCCTCCACAACCTGTAGTGCCCCATCCACACACTGTGTCCTCACTGTTTTGCCCTGCCCACTTAACTCTCAAATCCCAGAAAGGTGCCATCTCTTTCTGAAAAGGCAGCTATTTCTCACTAACAAAAGAGAAGAATAAAAGTGCTGGAGGGAGATCAGGTGTCTCTGAAGGGCAGAAGATGCAGAGATGAAAGCCCAGTAGAGATCTCTGTTATTGTTCATGGAAGATACTCCATGAACAGGGGCACTCTATTCCAGACAAACTAAAAAATAAAATCAGATTTTATCCAGCTATATATGACAGACACTGTTGGCACAATACAAATTATAAATTCACCAAGGATAAATTTAGCCTTGATCTAAGAGCACTGAGTTGTTGCAGTTTTGAAACTTCTGGTATAAGTTAAGACACGAAGAGGTAGAGCCCTTGATCTGGCACACCATTGGGACAAAAGCACTGAACTGCTGTAAAGGAGAAATTGGTAAACTTCTGATTATGTGATGCAGACTCTATTGAATAACTATAGAGACTGCTTCAGGAGACTGTTTCCTGTCCTACATGCATCATCCCAGTGCAGACCAATTTCCTAGAAACAACTAAAATACAGCTTAACTAGATGAGCCCTGATATGAGGAAATTAAGGCTGTTTCCTCTTTGTGCTGGGAAGGGACCCCCCTTTCTGCACTAAATGCCATCATTGTCACTAGTGCTTGTCAGAAGAACCATGGGGCCTCTTATCTCTCCCCAGATATTACTAATTTTTTTAATGAGAGGAAGTCTGTATCGAAGTCCCTTGATTCCTGTCTGGTGGATAGATGTGTCCACAGTCTCTGTGGCAGCTTTATAGGGCAGCCATGAGTGTGGGCCCACAGAGAACCTTTGCTCTGCTGCCTCCTGGACCATCAGTGCTCAGCCTAGTGGTGGGGGCTGCAGGGCTTCACATGGGAGGGGTAGTTTCCTCCTGAAGCAGAATGAAATTAGCTCAAAATATCGAAACCTTTCCTCCTCCTTACCCAGAAGGAAATCCCCATGGCAGGCTGCATGGCTGGTGCTTCATACCATTGGTTGGTTTATAGCTCTCTTCCTCAGCTGAGGAGAACGAGAGAGAAATAGGAGTTTTCCCCCTTTCTGTAATCGTGGCTTATTTTCACACCCCAGAGTACCCCCAAAACAAATAAGGCAAAGTCTCTTGCCCTGTGCCTATCTCCTTCCCGAAAACCATATTTCCCTGTTCCCTCTCCCCAGCCCCCCGAGAGCGACACGTCGCTGGACAGCCGGAGCAGCAGCTCGGCCGGCAGCCTGCAGACCACCCTGGAGGACAGCCTCAACCTCAGCGACTCTCCCCAGTGCACGCTGGACCTGCCGGTGGCCCTGTGCCCCGTGCCGGCGGCGGGCAGCAGAAGGCCCCTGGCAGCGCCCCTGTCCCCCGCCTCCCGCCGCCGGAGCCTGCGGGGCCGGGGGCTCTTCAACCTGCGGAGCCTGTGCCGCCACCAGCGCAGCCACAGCAGCGGCGGCAGCACCAGCCCCGGCTGCACCCACCACGACTCCATGGACCCCTCGGATGAGGAGGGGGCAGGCAGCAGCCTGCGCGGGGGCGGCAACAACAGCGAGCCCTCGGAGACGCTCAGCAGCCTCTCACTGACCTCGCTCTTCTCGCCGCCCCCCCCGGGGCTGACCCTGGTGAAGAAATGCAGCAGCACCAGCAGCCTCCACGCCAGCCCCTCGCCCCGCCGCCCCGCCGCCCACCACGCCAAGCCCTTCTACACTGTTGACCCTCGGGGCTTCCTCTCGATGCCCTCCTGGGTGACGGACTTCTGCAAGGATACCCCCTCGCCCAGGCAAGGAGAGGAGCCGGATGGCCCCGGCAGACTGGGGACAGGGGACCGCAGCTCCACGCTCCCTTCCGAGCTGGAGCTGGGCGGCGGAGTCAGCAAGAGGAACAGATGAGGGTCCCTGAGGTGCAGGGAGAGAGCATTCGGCCGCTGGCATGGGGAGCATGTTTCACTAGCTTCTCCCTGGCAGCAATTCCAAAGGATTTGCAAGAAAAAGAAACAGGCAAACAAAAATTTATAAATATATATATACGTAAATATATATATATATACATATATATATATAAAATAAATATTCTGGTACCGTACCTCAGAGGTGTGGGAGAGTGCAAGCAATACGGGAACAGTCCTGCCTGAGGGCAAGACCTGGACCATCACCCCAGAGACTCTAATGACAAGAAAAGGCCATGGGGCTGGTAGGGACAGGACCCTCCAGCCAGGTGACTGCCATGGGGCAGCTGTTTAGTTATATACATATACATATGTAGAGAGATCGATTTATTTATTTTTTTTACTGAGAGATTATGAATTTCAGAAAGTGCTAAGGAAGAACAAGAGAATGGAGGGCCTGAAGGAGCTGCTACACCAAACCATGAGGGTGGGGTGAAGGGAAGCAGGGTGACCAACAAGGGAAGAGCATCTGTAGCTTGCCTTGTGTGTTTCTGGGAATTTCTTTATTGTCCATGCTTCCATTTCCAAGGTTAAAAATTGTGGGCCAGATCTTCAGGGTGAGCCTAAATTGGCAAAACATGCTGTTGGTGTAAAGCAGCAGAGCTCTGGCTTGAGGTGGATCCATGCTGATTTACAGCAGGTGAAAATCTGGCCCCAGCAACAGAGAAAAGCAAATAGCCATGAAGCACAGGGAAACGTTTTGAGGTGAAAAGCCTTGTTTTGAAGGGAATGTGTGAACACAGCGGGCACTGCTCATGGAAGGAGGGATGGAGGCTACATAGCTTATTTTTGTTGTTGTTTTGGTGGGATTGTTTTTTTCAGTTGCCAAAGAAAGGAAACTACAAAGGGAAAAAATTACAAGGCTCTTGGGGATATTTGGAGTGGGAGAGGCAAGGTGAAAGGGAAAAGGGAGGTAAAAAGGGGAGAGGAAATGGAACTTTTCCCCTTTTATTTGCGGTAATTGTGATATTTTATTTTAGAAGCCCAAAGGTGCAAAAATTATCCCTAGAGAAACTTATCTGTTATTTTTGTATCTATAGCTATATATATTAAAAGAATACAAAACCTAGAATATTAAAAAAAGACATAGAAGCAAAGAGGGCTTCAACAACACAAAACGCAGTCATTCCTTTGGCTGAGAGCTAACCCTGTTCCAAGTTCCAGTGGGAAGACCCTTCAAGGACATCCTCAGCTCAGTGGTGGCTCTGTCTTCACTCTAGCATCATCCTCTGGTGTTTTCCTGGTTTGCATCAGTGTACCTGGGACCATAGTCCTGCTCAGTGCCAGCCATGGCCATGGAGAGCAGCGAATATTGGAGCGCGTGCGTGTGTGTGTTTGTGTGTGTGTTTGTGTGTGCATGCCATTGTAAGGAATGCTGGTGTGTGTTGTGTCCGAGCCAACTGGCTCACCAGCTAGAGAGATGGGTGAGAGGGACAAGGAGAACTGCAGCTCTCCTTGTGTCTGCCTTGCAGGGCAGTGAGAGTGGGGAGGACTCTGGTGTGGAGGGTGAGGGCAGAATGACCCCCCAAACCATGACCTGCCTCAGGATCCAGAATTCTGTCCAGCAAACACGGTCCTCTCCCAACATTGTTGCAGCAAGGCTTCCAGAGGCTGCATCCCTCCTTGCTTTTCCATTGGTACAACTGCACAGATCTCCTTCCTGGCAGGGCCAGCCGCCTTCTCCTCCTGCAGCAACTCCAACCCTTCCCAGATTTGCAAATGGGAAGGAAAACCAGCCACCCAAGGGGAACAAAGAATTCTGTATGTCATGTACCACCCCAGGGATGTTCCATTCAAGTGTGTCAGAGAAGACTGGGAAGGGCAGCGGGGGGACAATAGCAGCCCAGTGGAGACAGGAATGTTTAGAGCACTGAGGAGAAGGAGCAGGGCTCCCTGTCCTCATCAGACCAAGAGGGCCTCTGCAGCCCTCACAGAGGTCTCCCAGCTGGCATACAAAGCATTGTGAAGAGGGCAGCACAAAAGATGTTCTGATTTTATTGTGACCTGTCTGACTTTAAAGCAGCTGCTGCATCTTACGAACCAGGGTTGTAAACAGTGAGCACATCACTTTGGACCAGCAGCCAGGAAAAGGATAATTACTGTGTGGACTTAATTCATTTGCTTTGTTGCAAGTGTGCATGCTGACTGCAGGGAGGTCAGACCTGCAAGGAGAGGACCAGAGAGCCTGGGTCCTCGTTCTTGCAAAAAGGATGCAAATACAGATTTATTAAAGCAATAATAAGGGTCTTTAAATGCTTTTTTTGCACTGGTGGTTCTTTGGGTGAGTTGCCCCTGCTTGCTGTCCCGTGGGCAGAGAGGAGGGACACAACATATGGTTTCACATACTCAGGGAAGAAAGTCAGTCCCTAAATGGTTGAACAATGAACTTGGATTGCGCAAGGCTTAGACCCAAACCGAGAGCTGATTTGAAGCCAGAGACAGGGCTTACCAAAAAACCCAAACAGTTGAAACCCATCCAGACATTTCAATGTGCAGAGTGCTCCTTGAAAGTTTGCCATCAGAGAACATGGAAGTGGGACTCCAAGCTGTCCTGGCAGTTGTATGGGCTGTGAGGTGTTTCCACTGAGGAATGGGAGAAAGGTCAGAGATTGGTGGACTGCTAGAAATTACCCCAATATTTGGTCATGAGAGAAGCATGGCCTGCACTTGGGATTGCTAAGGGGGAAGAAGGGTAAAAAGATGGTGGTGGGGGCCTCACAGGGTGACAACTGCCCCTAGGATGGGTGATTTCTAGGCTTATTCCTGGTTTTCCCTGGAAGTGGCATCTTTGTTTTCCCTGTGATTTGGAGTTCTTTCTGCTCTGCAGGATGTCTCCCCTTCACCTCCCAGCAGGGTCACGCCACTTCTCCCACCTCCCTGCAAAAGGGCTTTCACCCTCCGCTGTATGACTGGAGCAAAAAGCTGCTGTCTTAGGAAGGAGGTTGCCATGGAGACAGAAGACTAGATTATCTTTAAAGAATATTTTGTCTCTCTCTTTTAATTATTTACTAACAGTTTCAAGAAGAAGCAGGAAACATCTATCCTTCCCAAAGACGAAGCAGAGCACTAAACCCCAGCAAACACTTTGTGTTTTTGCTGGGCATTTCTGCAGCGCTTCAGGTTGTGCAGTTTCTCCTGGCAAGAGCTGCCTTTCCCAGCTATGCCTGGCTGTTGGCATATGTAAAAAAACTCTGTCATCACCCACCCACCTCCCAGACAATACCTGAGGGCAGCTTAGGATTTGCCCAGGCATCTGTTCATCTCCCCGCTTCCCACAGGGGACTGTACCGCAGGCAGTTCCTGGCAGGGTGCTCTTTGCTGTCGTTAGCCCGATATTGCTCCGTTTTGTCCTGCTGCCACACTACCTTGTGCCCAGCTCTCCCCCACGTCTGCCACTGAAAGCAGTCCCCCTCCCTCTCCACGCCGAGCCCCTCCCCAAGCTCACACCTCGCTGCCGTGTCCTGCTCTCGTTGCTGCTCCGCCAAGCAAGGCGTATTTAACTCTTTTCATCTTGGCTCACCAGGTGGTTCCTCTACCTGTTTTAAGCATTTTTCTGAGTCTTCTTCTTTTTCTAGGGCCTCCCTATACATTTTCCTCTCTCACTATGATCTCTGGTCCTATTGATGTCCATCGCAGCTGCAGAGCAGAGCCCATCCATCGTGCTTCCCACCTCCTCTTGAACATGGAATCCTCAACTGCTCCAATCTGCCCACCCCTGTATTTAGTATTTTTTCTGAACCCAGAGACTCTGACTCAGCACAGCCAAATAAGTGATATGTACCACTAGGTGTGCATTTCATGGCTTGTACATCTTCATCTGTCTTCCTTACTGCTACCAAAAGTTCCTTATGAGATTAGGTATGTGGGAATCAATTGCCAATGTGACCACAGTTTTCTTTCAAGGAAAGTTGGCAGGGTGGCTCATTTGGGCTTTTGGGAAGTTTTTTGTTTTGTTTTGTAGGTTTTTGTGAGGCCTGTGTAAAGGACAGCACACCACCAGCCCTCTGTGAAATTCTTATGAGCTGAGCAGGACTGGGTGGGAGGGGAGGAACTGAAAACATGATTGAGCAGGAAAATAATTTCTCAAATAGAAGAAACATAAAGCAGAAAATTTTGAAGTGTTTCAAGGAAATTTTCTTCGTTTCCCACTGAGATAGCTTTCACATTCAAAATGCTCTCAAAGGGCATTACAGAGGTTATTGTGTCCTGGTTGGCCTCTGGTGACTGAATCCTCAAGACTCCAGGCCAGTTGTCCACCCCACAGGGCACTGAAGATGGGTCCCCTGGCAGTGAAGTGCTGGCAGGAAATATGCCCTGCACACCCACCATACAATGAGAGAAAAAGTCATCCTAACACTGGCTCAGGAGCAGAGATTTAATTTTAGCCAATGTAACTAAAAACTCAACATTTATTATGGAAGATATGGAGGTAAGTGGTTTTGGTTCACTTGGGTCCACCACAAGAATTCCACAGAGAAGGGTAAAATTAAACCCCGTGGATTTTTTAATTAGCTGCGATACAAAACACACAGTGCACCTTATTGGAAGAGCTTGGTACCTTGCAAAGTCAGGCACCTGGATGTCTGTCACTCAGTTGAGTTTGTCTGTGTGTGACCTGACTTTTCAAGTATCCCCTTCCTTGGTCTTCACGAATACTTTATGAGATCTGCCTTGCTTCTCTTTTTCTCCATGTTATTTTTGTTTCTTGCTGGGGACTGGTTTCCAGTAGGAACTCACTATCTCCATATTTTTGAGTTATCAGTCATTTCTTCCATCTCATTTAGATATATATATTTCTTCTCTAGCAGTTTTTCCTTCTTTTGCATATTTCCAAGCCTCTGTTTGCATTTATTAAGATCCTGTCACGCAGGAGCTGGAGCTGGCAATCTGCTATTCAATATTTATGCCTCCTGGCCACTTCTAGAGCAGATGTGTTCAGTTTACAAGGAAGGAGCTCTCCCCCCTACCAAAACTGGCATCCCAGATGCTGGTTTGCAGCGTGCCTCTGCTTTTGTTCCACTGTCAGCTGCAGCAATAAGCAATAACAATCTGCCCTTCCCCTTACGCCAGCGGTGGGATTGCAAAGATGAGCTGTACGGCAGGGTTTGTTCTCAGCCTCGCTTTGCATGTCAGCAGCACTGCTGAGCATCTTTCATGCCCATGACATCAGTAAGAGCAGGGAGGACTCCGTACCTCATGCAGTTGCTCCCATGAGCAGCTGGGCCGTTGCCATGAAAAGCACAGCAGGCTCCAGCTCCCCCTTTGCCATGCAGTGCTTTGGACACAGAGGAATACAAATCTTTTTCCTTAGTGGTTTTGTCTGTAGTCACCAAAGTTGACTGATACGCTTCTCCCTTTGTCTCATGGTCTACCGAGCAGAATGATAGCAGTGGGAGAGGCACTGTTTTTCCAAGGACATTTTCGGAGACCAGAGCACTTTAACCTGTCTAATGCTGCTTTAACAATCTGTATTATTTTGTAGAACTTTGAGAGATGCTGCGGCTGAGTTTTATTGTTTTGTTTTGCTTCTGGTTGCTGGGGCAGTGTTGGTGCACATAGTGCACCATGCAAAATGAAGCAGCTCTTTCTGCAGCTCTTCCCATTTCTTTCCTCCAGCTGACTCATCCTGGATGAAATTTCTGCAGTGTAAGTTACCTGCTTGTGCTGACCACAGTGAGGTGGGATTTTTCATAGTTCTGCTGTCACAACTTACTTTCTGTTTTTCTCTTTCTTATGCTGCTAAGGGAATAGCACTGTTCCTTCACAGAATCTGGCAGAGCTTCTTCACAAAGAGGTCTAGCAACCACTCAGCACAAGCAGGTAGGGCAGCTACCCTTCCTTCGATCAGAAACACTCACATGGGCTAAAATGCTGCTTCAAAACAAATAATCAGTGATACCTTGGGCTCTGTGGGTGGCAATCTGAAGAGAAACTATTTTTTAGAGAAACACCTTTAATCCAAGATTTGCTCTTAAATTGAAAAGTGCCTTTTTAGGAGAGAGCCACCCACACACAAGGAGGAGAGGCATCATGCGAGAAGGTATGTGGTCCATGCACAGGCAAGCATTTTTATTACCCTGCAAGTCCTTGGGATAAGACTTGCTTTTGAGCTATCACAGCTTTGGAGATGAAGCACCAGGTGGAATTTTCTCTAAAACTACCACTGTCATTCTTAGATGCATTCTTAGATTCTTAGTTGCTGGGACAACAGTGAAAGTGGATGATCCCATTTCTCCTTCCAATAACAACTTCACCAACACAGTGAATTTACCTCCTCACTTGCACACTTCCTTCCTCACCTCCTTATCTGGATCATATAAAGGGTTCATTTCAAGATGACCTACACACATAAGTACTACATATATTCTAGATAATAATAGATATTTCTATTATTCTATTATAAGTAGAAAAGCTGAGTGCAATGTAAACAGGGTGGTGTGGATAAAAGATCTACTTTTGTGTATATAATCCTTGTATACAAATTCAACTGCCCCTTCCTCCCTATATATTTATATTTCTTGGCAGTTTCTTGAAATTACCTTACCTTGAATGCAGAGTTAATTACACGTGAGAGACTTAATCATCATTGGCCACTGATTAGTTTCTGCTGTTATTGTAAGCCCAGGCATAGGAAATAAATCAGGAAGGTAAAAAAAAAAAAAAAAGGCAGCGAACAACAAACAACATGGCATTGAATAAAAAAAGAAATAGAGAGACTATTCTGAAAATCCCTCGGTGTCTGCTCAATATTTATTCGTATGCTTCCATAGTCACTGCTGCTTTGTGTCTGTGCGTGGGCGTAGGCATATACTTGTTCCAGGGTGGTTGTGGCTTATAAACAGATCTCCCACTGGTCTCTTTTTTCAAGGATATATTAAAGCAGTAAACAGCCCAAACTGCTGACTCGGGACACTGCTCAGCAGCAGTGCCCACAGCACTGAGGCAGGCAATGTCTGGGCAGCACTGTCTGTAACGAGCTGCAGAGGTCTCTGCTTGCCCTGGGGCAGTGTGCCCAATCTTGCTCTGCTGGGGACCCTCCTCATGCAGTGTAAATTGCTACTCCATCTGCTATTCAGAACTCGAGCTGTGGCACCACATCATCAATTTGCTCACAAACCTGAAGAGGTCACAGATCCATGTCGAAACATGTTGAAATACTGTCGCTTTCGGGCAAGGATGTTCAGGCACCTACATGGGGGAGGCCAGGGCAATGGCAGCTCTCTCTGTGATAGAAACCACCAGCTTGCAGAGCCCTGGCTGGGGTGGAAAAGCATGGCAGTCACCCCTGGCTGCTCATAGATTTGCAAGATTAGCTGTCATCTACCAGATGATGGCTCCATCCCAGCCTGACTGGTAAAAAGCCAGCCTTTTCTTTTAGGTTTCTACGGACAGAGCATTTTCATGTCTATTTGTGCCCAACCAACCTAGGTAACAAAGGCGTGAGAGGGCCTGAGGGGAATTTGCAGTAATGGTAGAGAGAGCTAAGGGTCTGGAGGAGATTTGACTCCAGGCTTGATATGGATGATTGACCCTGAGGGACAGGACACCCCGGGGATGCAGGTTTCTTCCCTCCAGCCTCACCCCTGCCTGCTTCTGCATTCTTCTGCTCTGTAAACACCACAGGAATCAATGCAGCAGCTAATGTGGCATTTTTGACATCTGTAGGAGGATTAGTTCAGCAGGAGTGTATAAACCTGCTTCATCAAAAGCTCAGTCAGCAAGCAGATGCCACCTTGCAGCCCCTGCCTGTCTCCTGGTGGCAGCCTCAGAGGGACAGGCCCCAGGTGTGTGGAAAGCAATGGGGCTGTTGCAGCACTGGATGAGTCCAAACAGGCAGGTAGGGAGGGAAGGAGGCAGCCTGGCCGGTTGTGTTGTTTGCTTTGCACTGGTGATGACGCAGTGGTATCACTTTCATGCTAAATGCTAATTTTCTGCTTTGCTGGCCTCAGAATCGCCTACATTCATATCCTTCATTGCAGCAATTAAAGGGCTGGGTGCTCGAGCTGAGGCACTTGTGATGAGCATGATTTTAATCAGTGTGCAAGAGAGAAGGAGGGATGTGATTGCCTTGCTGTTGCTGTGGGAACATGTGAGAGCCCATGAGGGGTAGGAGAGCCCCTGCCCTGGTATGAGCATGCATCAGCTTCAGCTCAGCACTGGACAGGGAAGTGCAGGTCTACCACATCTCTCATTTCTCTGTCTGGTCAGGAATTGCTGTTCGACTTCAGCGAAACACTGGAACAAAATCCCTGCCCCCTGCCTCACGATATACCCTGTGACACCACCCTCCAAGGTGCCATGCACGGCACAGAGATCCCCAGCCCCTGCGAGACAGGCTGAGCATCACTTGCCTGTCCCCTCCAGTGGGGAGGCAGGGCAGAGGGAGAGGGCCACACTGCACATGCAGGATTTCCAGGCGTGCCTATAGGCAGAAGGATGGAATTACACAGGTCCCTGCTGTGAGACGGCATCTGAGGCTGCTCTGCATGGCTAGGCAGGAGAGTCCATTTGTGAGAGCGCCAGGAAAGGTATTAGATGTAAGTACTTAAGCATTTACACTGTTTGCCTGAATCATGAAGCTCATCCTGCTGGATATGCTCACACATGCCCTCTGCCTCCCCAGCTGGCATAAATGTCCCTCCAAAGGGGACTAGGGACTGTGTCCCTTGAATCCTGACTGCTTTGCTTTTCCTCAGTGTGGCTCAGTGGCAGTGTTTGCAGGGAAGAGACTGCCTGCCAGGGTCCCCAGCTGAGCTATCCCTCTCCCTGCTGCTGCTCCCTGTGGGAGTCACAGCAGGTGACATGTCACCTTGTCAGCTGGAATGGGGAGGGACACCGGGGCTTGGTTTCCCATGTCAAAGGATTTGTACATGCAGGGACAACTGCAGGAAAGGAACATCCAGGGAGAGACCAAACTTGTATCAAAACTGCA
Source organism: Lanius collurio (assembly GCA_020086605.1). Taxonomy (NCBI): domain Eukaryota; kingdom Metazoa; phylum Chordata; class Aves; order Passeriformes; family Laniidae; genus Lanius; species Lanius collurio. The sequence goes on from JACBWW010000005.1 coordinate 7,211,600, forward strand.
GGAGCCAGTGGGAGAGAAGCAGGGGATAACAATACTTCTGGCACTCTACAAGCTTGTCTCTACAAGCTTCCTAGGTCATATTTCAGCTCCTCCTTGAATGTATCTCCATTCCTTCCTACATGGGCACAGACACCTTCCTCTTAGACCAGGTTGCCCAAAGTCGTGTCCAACCTGGCCTTAAATAATTCAAGGGACAGAGCAAGTCCCTGTCTGTCTCGTTTCCCCATTCCATGGCCTACCAACTATTTTTGGCAGCCAGAGATGGTAATTGCAGATAACACAAAAAATCAGAGGAGTGGCTGGTTTTGTCCTCTACAACCCTTCAGAGAAGATTTTGAATCTTTTCTCAGGATAAGCCACCATATCTCAATGCCTGTCCTGCTCCCACAAGTAAACTTTATCACAGACATTTGAACACTTCCCCTGCTTTTCTGGAGGTTTTAGCACTGTCACTGCTCCCTGGTCAGGCAGATGGCTGGGTAGCCTTTGTAGTCAGTGGGCAACCCTGGGCAAACAGCCCACACACACCTACAGCAGAGCTCCACAGAGAGAAGGTGGGTTCTTTCCTCCACTGAGCTCACAGCTCATGTCCAGCAGGACCCTCTGTCAGGCCCCATCTGACCTGTCTAAGAAGTTCCTCTTCTGTCTAGGCCAGCACTCAAGTGGGGAGGACAGACACAGTAGGCAGTGTGTCAGAAGTGTATGTTCATTACATGAAAAAGAGAATAAAATCTTGTTTTGACCAGTAGCATGTGAAGCAAACTGTTATTTCTCTTTTCATCATGGATAGGTGGGCTTCCAGGGCTCAGGTACCTCCAGGACAGGGGCAGGAGATGTTCACAGTGTGGAGTGAAGGGGCCACATTTGGACCTGCTGCACATTGCAAAAGTCAGTGAGAGCTCCCTACTGCAGAGGGAAGGACAAGCAAGACCCTGGCCAGGGCAGACATAGGCTTGGACAGATAGGCAGCGAGTTCCCTCTCCCTCCTGCAGAAGCTTGGCTGAGAAGGGAGATTTCTCCCTCACACTGACTGAGCTTTGAACTGTGTACTAATGACAACACAAGGAAGAGAGGAACTAGAGACTGACAGCCATGAGAGATTTCTGTTGCTGTTTAGGACAGATCTCTCTCCATCTCTTCCTCTGTCTTCCCATTTGCTCTGCCACGTCCCCCTTTTTCCTTCCTCCAAACCCTTTCCTCAAGCCCAGTCCTCCTCTCCCCTTGGTACTCATTCTCCTTGCCTTTTCAATAAATGAGGAATTAAATAAGCCTCTGTGGAGACAAACCCAAGTCACAGATTCTGCCTTGCCTCCCTGGCTGGATATTGATGAGGTTAGAGAAGAGACAGCTCCCAAGGATGCTGCTTTTTAGTCCAGCATGCACCAGCTCAGGATTTTGGGAGCAACCTTAGAGCCACATGCATGCTTGCAATCCAAGATCTCACTGTGAAGTCCCAGAGCACCCACTTAGCTAGGTACCTGCCACCTGAAGTGACAATAACAACCCCCCACTGCCCCACACACAGCAAAGGTGGGGTCTGACCAGCACCAAGGGCTCCCCATCACTCAGACGAGGCCCACCTGGAAACAGCAATAAAGAGGGTGTGAGGTACCCCCTCAGGGTGTTTGCATTTAGCAGGTAATGAAGGAACCTGAGGAGCAAATTTAAGGACGAATGTAGAGGAAGAGTTTCTCTGCTTTACAGCGTGCTTGGCTGGGGCTGTCCCTTGGTGCTGCCGTCTTGTATCTGTGCCATCAGAGTAAATAAGCCTCCTCTTGTCAATGCTGACCCCAAGCTGTGTAGTAAATTCTGGGGCCAGCCAAGCCTGCGTTTGGACACTTGCAGCAGTGTGTTCATCTCAGTACAATGCTGCTGTACTGCTTTCACCACAAGCACCAAAGGCTGTGAGATGCTTTTCTTTGGGACTCAATTCCAGGTACAGTGCAGCATCTGGCCACATTTTTTTTATTGCTTGTTCTCACTCCTCACATTGTAAAAGCAGCAAAGTTTCGTGTTATGTTTTTTGCCATGTTTTTACTTCAGAGCCAACTTAATCTTTGTGTTTTCCTTTCTCTGTTAATCTCAGGATTAAGAAAAAGCTGTGAAAGTATGATTTGAGCTTTTAGAAATATTTTCTGCTTTAAAATTAAAAAAAAAATATTAACCTGCAATGAGCAATCATTTTTATTTAGAACTGAATTAATGAATTTCAGCTGTAGATGGGCATGTTGGGCACTAATATATGTATAATTATGCAAAACCACTGTTATGCCTCTAATGAAAATTAGATTCTACCACTGAGGCTGTGTTTGGCGATAGTGTATATCTTCATTTGTGCTATATTTATTCTTTTTTCCTAGCTGCATGACCTAGGATTACAGTTGCTATGGTGATAAGACAGTCAGTGAGGGAAGGAGTGAAAGGTAAGTTTGTGTGTCTGCCTGTGCTGCAGCGGGGGGCTGGCAATTTCTGTCCCCTGTGTTTCGTCTGCCTCCTGTTATTGCTGGCACTGGAAAGCTCTATTACACAAGTTATGGTATTTTCTCCATGGCTCAGGGGTAGGTGCTCAAGCAGCAAAGCACATTGGACTTTTTTGTTTTGTTTTGTTTTTCTTGCCAGCAGTGTATGTGTATAACCAGGCCATGGGATTGCTGTGCTGGGTCTCTAGTGGGGTGGGGGAAGCTGATCCTTTGTGTGCTTCTTTGCCCCTGGCCATGGAGAGGTTTAGAAGTGGGCTGCTGGGACTACTGGGGCCCAGAGTAAGACCCTCCAACTACTCCTCCATCTTTCTTGACCTATGTTTGTGATCTTGTGTGCCCTGGCCTTGGAACTGGAGGTGCTGAGCAGATTTAAAAGATGTATAGCCCTGGTGAATTTGGCAGTGCTGGATTAACAGCTGACCTTGATGATCTTAAAGGTTTTTTCCAACCTAAGTGATTCACTGGTTCTGGGAGTGGCAGCTTTGTCTCCCCTCAGCTGAGTTACATTCCCAGCCCTTCTGCTGGGGTTTGTTTCGTGGTGCTTGCTGCAGGAGATGCAACATTCCCCAAACCCTTCCAGAGCCAATGCCACCTCCAGACCTGAAGAGGCTCAGGAGTGCAGGGGTTCTTTCAATAAATAATTGATAGTGGAGGAGAGTCTGTCCTTGGTGTAGCTTTCTTTGTTGATGAGGAACATATACAGTCATGTTTCCCTGAGCACAGCTGCCCAAACCTCTGTGTCTCTTTCAGCCTTAGACTGCCCTGTGTGTGTGTGGGAAGTGCTTGCCTGCCTGCCTCTCCCATCCTGCTGTCTCTTTCTCTGCACCTCTCCATCAAAACTGCCATCACCATTTGCTTTAACCTCCTGGTGGAAATGCTTACCATGGAAACTCAGACTGACCAGCCTTGGTGATTGCAAGACAGATTCAGGCAGATTTTGGGTTTGTGGGGGTTTTTTTGTTTTTTTTTTTTTTTTTTTTTTTTTGCAATTGTCTATTCCACAATAGCTGAACAGCTTCTTTTTGTCTTTTTTCCTGGAAGAACAGTGGCTGCTATCACCAACAACTTGAGAACTTTTCACCTGATCCTCCTAGAAGCAATGCCTTAGACATTCTGTGCAGCTCTGGGTCATGTCCATCTCTGGGAAACATTTTGAATTAACATATTAGGGGCTAGTGCATAGGTCTTAGGCTCCCACCAACTGGTTTCTGTAGCCTTGACTATCTCCTTGAACTTGCTAAACTTTTAATTAGGTATAGATTTTCCCACAGAGGTCTTATAACATTGTTTAACAAAGGACAAAAGTATTTTAAAAGAGTCTCTCCTTTCCTGCCCTGCTTTGCATTTTTCCTCAAGTGAACTCTGCCTGTTTCTGAACTGCCAACAGTGCAACCACCTTAATGCAGGCAGACAGTGCTCTCTGTCTCTTGGACAGGGGTAAGGAAAATGAGCTGTCTGACAGGGACAATCCTGTGCTTGTACTGCTCCGTCCCCTTGAGGAAAACTCTTCCAAGCCACTGAACTTTGCTGGGGTTCTCTTCATGTGCAGTCACCCCCTCATCCACAACAATCAGCATCCATCAGTGCCTGCACAAAATGCTTGTGCTCACAGAGGACTCCACTTCTGGGGGAGAAGGTGGAAGGACCCCAGGGGCAATGCTCACTGGTGATTAGAGAGCAGGGGGAGTTCTTGTCAGTTCTAAGGTAAGGGTGGGAGCTTGAAGGATCTGTATTTCAGCCTGCTGGAGTGCTGTTGCCACCCTCTCCATGGGAGAGAGGATATCCTTGGGGCTAACATATAGCTCAAAAGTTGGGGAAGAGCTGATCTCCCCACTCCTCCTGTGGGAGTCTGTCCTCCTTCTGAACCCCAAACATCATGGGGCTGAGGACAGAACAAACCTGTGGGACTGCTTAGCACAGTAAACTTGCTTGCATCTGCTCCAAACCACAGGGCTCAGCAGAGCTGGCTGCCCAGCTGTCCCCTTGAGGACGGTTGTGATGTTAAATGTAGCCAGGAGATCAAGAATGTGATTCTGTGTGCACAGCCTGAAAAACAAGAAAGAATAGACAGCTGTACAAGAGGATGTGCAGCTCAGACAGATGAGAAGGAGCAAAACAAGCTTTCTCACATTTTTAGCTCCCCTTCTTGAGACAAGGAAAACAGCTTTTTCTCTTGGGAATCCATCCTGACTAAGGCCTGCTTCAGCTGTGTTATATCTCAAGCTGCCCTTGCACAATAGCTACAAGGTTCTTCAAGTGGAGCCAAGCAATAATGAAGGTTGATGGTTCGTCTGGTTTGGAGGTGTCTGTGAGGCTAAATCATCCTCCACTCTGCATGAGAACTGCTTCTCCATGAAAGACTTGGTCATTCTCATAGGACGCTCCCTTCTGAGGGAGCAAAATCATAAAAGGCCCCATATGCAGACTGGAGTAACTTCTTAGGGAAGTCTGCTGCCAGTCCATGCTGGGGCCTGGATTAAAGATGTGAAGAGAAACCTTCCTACTCTCATATGGCCCTTGGATTTTCTTCCATCATTGGATTTTAAGGTAGGCAGCAATTAAGTCACAAACCCAAGGGCAGACTTGGAAGAGAGACTTTGGGGCCTTGGGATGACTGGTTAAGGGATCAGGAGCACAAGTGGTGTTCTCATCTATCCTTCCAGTTGCAGGAAATGAGGGGGGAAATGGGAAAAGCCAGCAGATCAATACCTAAGAGCCTGCTGTCACTGGCAGAATTTTGGGATTTTGATCATGGATCGATTTATACAACACCAGGCCTGCTGGTAGTAGATACAGTACACCTGACTCAGAAGGGGGAAAGGATCTTTGTGCAGGAGACTTGTGGACAGAGATTTAAACTGCCTTAATGGTGGTCACAGTAGGGTTGGGTGTTGATGGGTCAGAATCAAGGGGAAGGACAAGAAGCCAAATAACTGCTGCTTGTACCTTGGGGTGGGTGTTCATGTTGCTGGGTAAAAAACTTGCTGGGTGGCCAACCCTAAAGCTGGCTGATGAATGGAGTTGCATCCAGCTGGTGGCCAGTCACCAGTGGTGTTCCACAGGGCTCAGTACTGGGGCCAGTCTGTTTAAAATCTTTACCAGTCATCTGGACAAGGGCATTGAGTGCTCCCTCAGTCAGATCGCAGACAACACCAAGCTGGGCAGGAGTGTTGATCTGCTTGAGGGAAGAAAGCACTAAAGTGAGATCTGGGCAGGCTGGAGAAAAGGAGGCTTAGGCAAGATCTTGTTGCTTTCTACAACTACCTGAAAGGAGGTTGTAGCAAGGTGGGAGCTGATCTCCCAAGTGACAATTGATGAGAGGAAATGGCCTCAAGTTGTGTCAGGGAAATAGTTGTGCCAGGACAGAAAATTAGGAAATGTTTTGTCACTGAAAGGATTGTGAAGCATTGCACAGGCTGTCCAGGGAAGTGGTTGAGTCACCAGCCCTGGAAATAGTTAAGAGACATGTAGATGTGGCACTTGGGGACATGGTTTAGTGTTGGATTTGTGCTACGTTAACAGCTGAACTTGATGATCTTAGGGGTCTTTTCCAACCTAATTAATTCTGTGTTGTCTGCTGGGAGATAAAGCTTGCCAAGCCATGCTTCTCTTGCAGCCAATATGTGAGGTGAAGGTGAATGCCCAGTAAGGGCAGATTTATTGCATGACCCCTGGGATTTCGGGTTAATTCATCAGGTTGCCTTCTAGTAGGGAAGTGTCAAATGATAAGTCCTTAGAGGGGAGGCATTAAGCCTCTCAGGCTTACTTGTGCTGTGAATCCAGCCCAGGTCAGCAGAAGATGACCTCATCAACACCAGGCTGAGATTTGGCAATGGTCGAACAGCTTCAGACTTCAGTTTAGATCTGTCAGTGTCAGGTCAGAAAAATCAATACAGTATTAAGCAGTGTCTTCATCAGCCTCTGACTTTTGTACCTCCTCCCTTAGCCTTCTGCAGGGCAGTATTGAGGTGGGTGAGGTGTGTGTACACAAAAAATTGCAGTGCCTCAGCCAGCTGGGTATAGACGGAGGGCTGGAGGCAGCCTGGGTGCTGTCAGGCTGGCCTCTTTTCTGGAAGAAAACCTGCTGAAAAAAAAAATCCCAACAGGTAATTTAATGATTTTTCCTCTTTCTATAAATATTCAAAATAAACAGTCAAAAGGGAGCAGCTGCAGTGGATGAATCCTGAGTTGTCATGGTCCTTTCAGGAGGACAGCCTAGTCAGCATTCAATTATCCTTCCCCTCTCTCCGGCCCCTTGCCACCTCTGTGGGCTGCATCCTCATGCTGCCAGGGCTCCAAAAAGAGCTTACAGACAGGGATGCAGCAAACATATGCTGTGCCTGTAATCCCAAATGAACTAGTCAGGTGCTTAAGGACAGGAGCTCTTACCAGGGTAGGAGCAGTGGGACTGATGCAGAAAGTTCATGGGGAGGGATTGCGTTGCCATGACAGGCTTGGTCTCTTGGAGGGAGGAGTGGGAAATGGGGTCAGAAGGGGTTGCCTGACTTTTACACCTTCGGACATCAATGCAGCAGAGTGTCACAGTCCTTGTGTTCAGTTCACACAAGAGCCATCAAATCCAGGCAGGTCACACTGCGGGCCAACAGGAAGGCAGGAGCTCTGTGGATGGAGCTGTGAGGGTCCTGTGTGCTTGTCAGAGGTGAGAGAGCTGGCAAATTCTCCTCATTGCAGGACTAAAGGAAATAGTGGCACGTGGGAGGATGCAGCTGGCTGATGAATTGCCCACCTGCTTTGTTAGTGCAGTGTTTACAGGCAGGTTAGCTGGCACAGAATATATCAAAGTGGTGGCAGCTTGGGGTGTGGGGGTGTTTTGGCATTTTTGTTCTGTTTATTTCAAGAGACATGAGATGTTGTGATATCCCTTTGCATCAGATGCCTGTACTCCCAGGCTGACCCAAGTCATCAAGCTTCTTCCTGGGCTTGGTTCTGGGCCAGCGGGGTTATGGTGTCTCCTTACCCTCAGGGGATCATGGAGTTGATATGTATTGTTTGAGAGCTGTAGTGAATTGTCAGGAAGGACAAGCTGATAACTTGTGTACTTGCTTTTGCATTTCTATTCCTTCTTAGTTGTCAGGAAAGAAGCAGCTGAAGCATCCTAACTTGTTGATTTTTATAGTGCATCCTTTTTCCTTATCATGTGAAGAGATGGGAAGAAGAAAGTGATGTAGGAGGGGCAGATGGAAAATGAGGACTGCAGTCAGCTTTAGTCCTCTTTAAATAGCACTTTACCAACAAGGGCAACTGCTGTGGCTCTATTGTGTCTCGTGAATTTGTGATTTGAAGCACACAGATTACTTTGAGTGCTGCTTTGTTTTTAAAAATCGGAGTAACATTAAAACCATGTGAAAGATGGAGAGCCTTTCTTAAGCCCAAAATCAAGGAGAGTGCTCAGAACAGCCTACGCTGCAACATAGTAAGGTACCCTGTAACCCTTGTACTCACTGCTAGTAAAAGTGTTCGACACCCTGAGACTCCTGCTGAAAGCAAATAATTCATGCTTACACATTGATGGATGTTGGGAGCATTTGACATATCTTTTCCTGTATCCTTTTAAAGCTCCATTGTCTTTGCTCTTTGGCTCTTATGTCTCAGGTTAAATTCTAGTGGTGAGCTTTTCCAAAAGTGAGAGACAAACGGCACTTCAGCTCTCCCTATGTCAGCCTCTTTGGCATGCCTAAAATGCAGCACTTTGTTCAAAGGACATCTGATTAAATTAAAAGATGGCAAGCTTGGAACCAAGCTCCAGATTGCTAAGTAAAAGCATGCTGTAAAACTAACTTCCTGTCCCAGCACACCACTGAAAGCTGAACCTCTGCAAGATCCATCTGTGCTGGAAATGTGAGAGCTGACTGAGAAAATCCAGATATTTCAGATTATGTGATATTTACTGATGTTATGCTTCAGGTCCTCGGGCACTTCCTATTTATTAGGAGCCTGGTAAGCCTAAGAAGATCAATGCTTCTGCATCATTTACATTCTCTGTAGCATCTGGTAGAGGCCACAGGGAGAAGAAACTGTGTGAAGGGCTTGACCTGGGACATTAGAGCCATGCTTTGCCAGGGACCTGCGTGTCTCTTTCCCTTTCTCCCTCCTTTCTTGTGCCTGCCAGAGATGTTTACAGGAAGATGAATTGAACTGGGGGTTGGCTGATCCATGACAAGGCTTAGAGCTTCCTGTTACAGATGAGCGAGCAGCTGACAGAGTAAAAGGAGATAAGGTTGCAACCAGGACCCTGGTTTAGGCAATTTGTACATCTCCCCTTCAGGGGCAGGTTGGGGTGCCTGGGAAAGGGCAGGGGGGGAACCCTTCTTGGAGGTGGAACTCTTTTTTTTTTTTACTGTCTCTCAGCAGCTCCCTGGGAACCAGAAGCAGCTTCCATGCTGGGGTACCAGGGGCATTTCTGAGACAAGCTAAACCCCACCAGCTCAAAAAGCAAACCAAATAGCCTGTGCTTTGGGATAGCAGTAGTTCAGGAGGGAAGGCTGAAATAGTTTAGTGTCAGTGGCTCCATTTGTGGGTCCTGAAAGGTGGCTGTAATGATGTCACACCAGTGAGGACAGTGCAAGGTGGGGAAGAAGGAAGGGAAAGGATATTGAGGGTGGTGAGAGCAGATATAACCTGGAGTAATGATGTGGGAAACAGAGCCTGTGGATCAGCAAGGGATTACTGCTTTATTAGCCTCTGGATTAGTGTCCCAGGGCCAGAGACTGCAGAATAGACTGTATTGAATTCTTCCTTATCAGTTGATGCTGACTGACTCGTGTCTGTCCCAGTAAGCTCCCTGGTTGAGGAGGCATTTTCTGTGTTCAGAATGGTATGCCATAGTAAATAGCTTGGAAAAGGACGGCTTTTAGGAACAAGAAAACCTACATGGAGATGAGAAATTATAAGAGGGCTTAGAGGTGAAGGAGTCACACAGCAGCTGTGCTTCCTTGAATTGGAAGGGCTCTCTTCTATCCAGATCAAGTCTCTCAAGACATAGCTGGAGATCTCCAGTCTTTGATTGCAGTAGCTTTTATTCCAGCATCTTTCCATGTTCCTATTTATTCTTCAAAGGTGAATTC